>APFE030177055.1:36683-100865 GCA_000404065.3 Pinus taeda
ATTAAAAGCTATTTCCTTAATTTTTAAATAAAGTCAATTAAGTTGCAATTGGAAAATATTACCCTAAATCATTGAAATTGAAAATGAGTTTACGATAATTAATTAAAAGTTATATCCTTAATTTTTAAATAAAGTCAATTAAGTTGTAATGGGAAAATATTAACCTAAATCATTGAAATTGAAAGTGAGATTTGAAATTTTAAAGGCATTTTTATTGAAAATGATTTATATAAAAAAACTATTATGAATTATTTAAGGTAATATTATGATAAGTTTGTATCAAAACATTTTTCTCAAATTATGAATATGGCAGGATAGATCTATTGTTTTTATGGTTGGAAAGAATCAAAGTTGTTTTTATTGTTGGAAAGAATCAAAGTTGTGTCTATCTTACTTTACTTTTTATTTTTTTACATGGGTATAGTTCTTATCTTTTTTTACATTGATTATATTATTATGACAATTAATTACTATGATATTTATAGATAACTAGAAATTTTCAATAATTCTTTGCTTTAGTATATATATGTCTATTTACATTAGCAAAACAAAAATTATGATTATTAAATATAAAAAGATCACTTACAATAATTTTATATATGATCACAATTTTGAGAGAGTGACTTCATAGAAATATTTTCTAATCAATTTTTATCAAAAATTCATAACAATTTTGAAAAAAAAAAATCATAGAAATATATTGTAGTCAATATTTATCACAGATTATAATTTTCTTTGTAGTCAATATTTATCACAAATTAAATAAAATTATAACACAGGAAAAAGATTAAATAAAATTACAACATTGAAAAAGACTAAAAGATTAAATAAAACTAAAACATTGAAAAAGACTAAATATAACCTTGAATAAAACTAGAACCTTGAAAAAGACTAATTCAAAGACTAAATATAACATTGAATACAACTAGAACATTGAAAAAGACTAAATCTAACATTGAGAGAAAAATAAATGAGAAAAATATTTTTTTATGAGTTTTAAAACAATGGAACAATTGAAAATTAGCCCCCAAAAAAGAAATTGATTATAAAATAAAATCCTCTTTGAAATTTTGATGGCTCTTACACTATCTTAAATAATTAATGTAATATTTTGATGGCTCTTACACTATCTTAAATAATTAATATAATTAATTGTGAATAATAATAATAGTTACACCCGAGTTAACACGTCTCATATTTTTCCTGATGGAATCAGGACGTAAATATATTGTGCTTACCTGGGGTTCACCAATCCAGACGAAAGGCTTGGAAGCCAAGCCTGTGGATTGCTCGAGATGGCTTTTATGCCACCAATCGTTCAATAAAATGCTCCGTTCTCCATCGTAGGAGAAGGGTTCTTTCACACCATCGGCAACTGCCACTTGAATGGATCCATACAAACCTGCAGACCTTTGCATTCCGTAGTGACCATGGTAGAAATACGTCCCAGGCTGCGCCATATAATTACACCTCACATCATGAATCCCGTTATATAAACCAATTCCATTCAACTGTGACACTACAGGTCATGAATCCCACTGTGATATGAATAATGAAATTATAAAACTTACTCTGTCCACTACAAATTTGTAGACGAAAGTCTCTCCCGGCATGATGGGACACTGTGTAACTCCTCCTGTTCCATCACACCATGGTGTTCCGCGCTGTCCATACAAAAAATTGTTAATGCATTAAGTCAATCAAATGAAAAAACACCAAATCAATTATTCATTTAGTATAAAATTTCAGCACAGAAAATTGTGCAGTGAAATAAAAGATCATGAATACCTGGCGGATTCCGTGCCAGTGAATAACAACATTCTCAGTTTCCATTTGATTAGTGAGTTGAACGTGGATGGTGTCCCCCACCTGGGCCTTGATGGTTGGGCCTGGAAATTGGCCATTGATGGTAATCACCAATTTCTCATAACAATCAGGAGATTTATATTCATATCTCGCATTCCATCTATAATGGTGAATTCTTGCTTCTGCAAATGAGGGTACCAGCACTAGCGAAAGAAATAAGAGGCACCAAATACACATTCCATGTCGTCCCCAATTCATTTTCTAGTCCACTACGCTGCAACGAATGTTAGGATGATTTTCTAACCGTTGCAGGACGTCTGCAACCCTAAAAAATGAATCGGCAATAATCTATGATGCAGAAGTTGAAAGATGTGTAATATATAGAGTCACTATGCGAACGAGAGAAATGATTTTCTAATGCGTAGAGGAGAGTAACAACGAAGAAATGTCGCAGAAACTTTCTGGGCAGTCAATTCAGGAGCCTCTACAAAATTACTACCACACAAAGTCATTGGAAGTCTTTGTCGAGGATTGTTACGTGTGAGATCGTAGCAATAACACAAAAATCCAAAAACCTGTGATAAATGTCAACACTCGAAGAATATTTCATCCACCTACCAAAATCTGTGATGAAATTGAATGCAATTGGAACATCACGCAGAAAAGCATCTTTGAGTAAACCTA
Source organism: Pinus taeda (assembly GCA_000404065.3). NCBI lineage: Eukaryota > Viridiplantae > Streptophyta > Pinopsida > Pinales > Pinaceae > Pinus > Pinus taeda. Next base: position 39,174 of record APFE030177055.1, read on the forward strand.
ACTTCTAGATATATACTTTGGAATTTTAGGACGAACATCAATTTCCTTTTCTCATACAGTGAGGATGCCAAAGTGATGAAGTGGTTTGGTTTGAATTGAAGTATTTAGGTTCATTTTTGGAGTGGGAAAACGAATATCGACTTTGGGGAATGGGATAGGGATATCTTGCGAAACATAAAATATCAGTATTTATAGTCAATCAAATCAAATACTTCATGTGATTTTATCTATATATATTTTTTCCCTTGGAAAAATCCGTAACTTTTCATTATATTGAGAAATTACATATTGTAGACGCTGTTGCATATGCTGTAAGGAGTCACTGTGGACTATATACATGATAACTTGCTACTTGCTATGAACTGTTTCAGAAACACCACCCATGGCGATCTGCTATAGACTGCTGTGAAATAGTCTGTAATATTTCTAGTTTGTTCTGTACATAGCCGTTTCAAAAGATTCCTGAAGTTTCCAAAAAATATTATGTGTTTTTTCAAAAAATTGCATAAAACCACATAAAATTAATCAAGGACCAATGTCCCTTGGATATTATGGATCTATATATGGTCGGTGATAATATTGATATTCATTGGTCTCTCTCTGCTCGGTTATCACCCATTCGCCTCTGGGCAATAGCCCGGCCTCCTTGAATAATTTGTTAGCATCGCAGTTATGCCCCTTGTAGATATGAGTACAAGAGATATTGTCAAATTCTGCGTTGAAAATATTTACTTCGATTAAAGTGTCGCTGAGTGTGTGTATGTGACAAGCAGCAATGCCATTGAACCAATTTATGATGATCTTTGAGTCCCCAAATATATTTAATGTGTTGCACTCGTGTCCCAAGGAGAAATGCAATAAGTGGCGCAAGGCAATGAGTTCAACGTAATTATTAGTTCCTGCTCCCAATCCCATTTTGACCTCATAGAAGTGTTGTTCACTAATATACAAGATGAAACCACCTCCACAACCCTGTTGATTTGCACCGCCATCAAAAAATGCTCATGAAATATTTTTGTCTATACAAGAAAGTGGATATATATATATATATATATAAATAATACACGTAATAATGTCATTAATTTTATACTAGAGATATGTGTATTGTAAATATTATCAATAGGTGCTAACATGAGTGGGAGGATTTCATTCTTTCGAATAACTCTAATTGACAAACCCACATATATAACTTATCTCAAAAATCAGAAGTCAAAGTCTTCCACAGAATAACTCAAACACGTCAGTTGCTATATACCATGGACAAATAATGCATTAAAAGTACCTGGTTTTCAAACCTGCTTTTGTGGAAGGCCATTGTCGAGAGTAGGTATTGAACATTTCATTCTTTTGACTCCAGACAGCAGGCGCCATTTTTGAAAAATCTGCTTTTTCTCACAACACCATCGTCCACACTATTTATTTTACACTGTTCAAAAATAATAACACCATTGTCCACACTATTTATTTAGCATTGTTCAAAAATGATGTAAAAGGTCATTCCTTTGGCTTTTCTTTGATACTTTTTATACCATCCGTTGATTGCCCTGTGAAGACATGTTTGCGTGTTATGCTTCCTATTGATTAAGTTAGTTTAGTTATACCAATTAATTACTTAATTAATTAATATACCATCCGTTGATTTCACTGTGAAGACAATGTTTGCGTGTTTATGCTTTTTGTTTATATATATATATATATATATATATATATATATATATTAAAAATTAACTTAATTTTATATTTTATATATTTTTTTATATGTATTTTTTATGGGAAGAAAAGTTTTATTAATCTTTTTGTAAAAATACATAAATCATTGGATTGGTTGGGTTTTTTTATTATAATTAAAACTAAACTAAAATTGCCTTATATTTTTCTTAACAAAAATCAAAAACCATGTTTACACATATTATTTTATAAAGAAAATTAGTATTTTTGTTCATTACATATATACAATTTTTAGATTTTTTTTGAGTTGATGTTAAAACAAAAATATATAATAATTATTTGTTTTTTTTTTGTGTAAATTAAGACTAATTCTATTAAGTAAAAAATATTGTACAAGAGGATGCATTCCAGAGATGCAGGAAACCGTCAACCGGAAATGATAGGACTATCAACCTCGGTTCCGGAGGAGTTAAGCAAGCAAGGAGCTACAGCAAAGCACTGGAAGCTTAAGAAGCGTTGAAAGCTACCCTGAAAAGGTAGAGGCTTCAACACGAAGCTTTTTCCCTTTCCTTTTTTTAACTTCAACCCAGCCATTTTGGGGTGGATGGGCGATTACAACTTGAAGATTGGGATCCTCCAGAGGGGAGCCCTCCTTTTCTGAATCTGAGGAGGAGGACAGATGAACACGTTTCTGAGCAATGGCTGAGTCGGAGGAAGGCGCCAGACCATCGGTGGGAGGGGCCATGAAATGAGGGCCCTCATTCAATTCTTCATCGCTATCTTCATCTTCAGAGTTGGAGGAATCAGAATCCGCGACTGGAGGAGGAGAGCACGGAGCCCATCGTTTGGACTTGGGCTTGGAGACGTTGACCTTGTTCTTCTTTGCCAGATGAGATGGGCATGTATTCTGCAAATGCCCAGATTGGTGGCAATGGCGGCACCGAAAAGCTGTATTCTCGTAATCCAGTGTCTGGGTCCAGACAAAGTCGTTTATCTTGAGATTGATTTGTTCTGGAAGACCTTTACTCAGATCTAACAACACACATACTCTTGCATATGAGTAGAGACCTTTGGATTCCCGCCATAAATCTCCCTTGAGGAAGCTGCCCAAGGTGTCTCCTATAGCTTTGAAGACCCGAGTACTCCAAAGGTGGGCAGGTAAGTTTGGAAGCCGAATCCATACCGGTGTCTTGGTAATGACTGCAGTGGCTGGATCAAAATCTGGGAACCAAGGAGTCAAAAATAACCCTGCAGTGCCCATGAACCAAGGGCCCTCTGCTAAGGCCTTTTCATAGTGCTTATTGTTATCAAATAGAACAATGAAATAACCTTTCAAACAAAAAAAGATCTTACAGTGATGTGTCCAGTTTGCATGGATCCATGCATATAGATACTGAGATCGCGGCCATAATCCATTAAATCTACAAATGATGGTTGTTTCTGCAAAATCTTGAAGATGGGAGGCCAGATCTTCATGTATGAGTTCCACAGAGGGAACTTCTTCAATCTTGTCAACCAAGAAGGCTTTAGATTTAAGGGCTTCCGGGGGTTTTGGGTTCTCAGAATGAACTGCGTCCTTGTATGAGAAAGGCCGAGTAGAGGAAGTTTTTCCTACTACGCCTCCTCTCAAACGAAGGGTTGCCACCACCAAGCTGTTCCTAGAAATGCTGTAAGAAGAGAGGGGAAGAGGGTCTTCAAGTTGTTTACCTTGAAAGAGAAGTCGCAGAAGGCTTGATGGGATCCCCATTCTGCGCTCTAGATTCAGTTTGAGTTCCTGCACCAGATCTGAAGGGCTGACCCATTGCATGATGGTTCTGCCTAAAAGCTGAGAAATTTGGATCTGAAAGGAGTCAGATAAGGGCCTTGACTCCATGCAAATCTCTGGATCTGGCCAGAGCATGGGCCTTTCTGCTTTCTGGATGGCCAGATCTGGCAGATCTTTGCCAGATCTAAAGCTCAGACTGCGGGGAAGAGGTTCGTATCTCCGGAGCATGAGTTGCTGGGAAAGATTATCGTTGTCCGGGCAAGTACCCTCACGTTCGTAGCTCATGTATTTCACCAGATCATCCTTTCTTGGAATCTCATTCTTGCGAGCTTTGAGCGCGGCAGCGAGGAGCCTGGGCAAGCGATCAAACTCAGCGACCTCCACCTGAGGCGGTCAGCTCTCAGGATTCTTGTAGCAGAGAAAGACGGGCCTCGCGTAGAACTAGACGGATCCCACAAGCGACTTCGAGTACATCTCTGGCCTAGCGAAGCCGTGCTGTACATCGCTGTAGTGGCCATTCGTGTCACCGAGCAACAAAGCATCGTTCTGCAAGCTGCCCGAGGCACTCCCGATCTGCTGCGCGGTTTCCAATAATGCTCCGTCCGGTTTGACGCCCACGGGACTCAAACCGTTGTTGCTGTTGATGAAAGCACACCCGCTCGACATGATCCGGCCTCTCCAGCAAAATCCACAATGTGATCTCAAATGCTATTTGTTTTCTTTTTGATAAGCTCTAAAGAGAGAATAAAAAATAATACTCCATAACTTGGATTTCCTAGTCATCTCCATGTTCATATTCAATATTTGTTTTGTGTTTGTCGCTAACAAGCCCTTCCCAAGGTCTAATGAATCACATTTACTATTCACATTGATGTACATTTATAATATATTGATATGAATTTGGATTCATAGTCCAAGGTCTCTTCGACTACTCCCTTCCACTGTTAAACTTCCATATCATAACCCTTATCATATTAGGTGTCCAACATTGCCCCCTTAATCTGAAGGGGTATACATGAGTGGAAAAAGAGAGTTGTAATACAATGTGCAAAAATGCATGGCAACATTAGGATGAATGTGCTATCTATCAGGATGGAATAAGGTGGGAGAACTCAAGGTCTCAATCACTGATGGGTTAAATATTATCACCAACATTAGAATGCTTAGTGCAGTTCCTCGAACTCCTCTTCCAAATATGGCAAGAAGGTCGAGTTTCTACAACTCGAAAAGGGAGGTCTACAACCTGCGATGGTTTAAGGAAGGCCACCAGCCAAAGGAATGCTTAGTGTAACAATACCCTAGAAGAAATTCTGACATATGACTTAATGCTTCGTGTAACAATACCCTAGAAGAAATTTTGACATATGACTAAATATCTTCTTCATTGTTGAAGCCCATTACCAAGAAGCGATCCATTTGCAGGAGGCTTGTTCCTGAAGCATCTGTTTGAATGAAGATTATGCTAACCATAATGCTCACGCAGATGAAGATCAAAATAATGATCTTTCACATGGCCAACTCGATCACAATGTTGGCATTTCACAATCTATTATCGTTGTTATGGAAGAGGAGCATGATCTGAAAGAGGTGAGGATAAACCGTTATGAAGAAACCTAACACTTTGAAACTAAATGGGCTTAGAATAATATGGATTACGAAAGGATGCATCCTTATCATATCCAAGACTTGTCCTATGCTTGTTGCTAACAAGCTCTTCCCAAGGTTTGATGATGGGCTCAGGAAGTGTAGATTGAACTTCTACATCTTTTTGCACATTTGCTCCTGAAATAAGTACTGCATCTGCAATGTCTTGTTGTTGATGGGAATTTGTCTCAATGTTCTGAAAAAAAATAGGTTCAGAATGATGTCTATTATGTTGTAGCTCTTCTTACTGGAATTGAGGTTCGAGTTGTAGAAACTCGACCTTTTCTTGATCATCTTGCAGACATGTTTGAATGTTAATAAAAATGGTTTTGTTGATTTTGACTATGTCTTCAAAGAGTATGAGAGCATCTAGAAACTTTAATAACTCAATAATTTCATCCATTTAGAAATCATGCTCAACAATTGAGGAAAATGTTAGTTTCAACTAAAAATGCACATTTCTAAGTCATATAAGAAAGAGCCATAAGAGTCCAAATGCACAATGTTGTCCAAATGCACAATGTTGTAGCTGATTCTCTAGCTAGTTGCACTGCTTCTTTAACTAGATAACTCATAAGTCTCACCTGACCAAGTCTTCGATTGAGTATTTCAACCGGAGAGGTGTTTACATTAGCATCTCTTTAAAGTTGATTTCAAATTTGTGAGATATTTATTGCCCCTTACGTAGCCATATCAATTGGCCATTTTGGTTTATATTGTCCATCCTTTTCATCTTTGTTCGGTGAAGGACTTGGAGCAGAGAAACAGAAGCCTATCCATATTTTGGCCAATGAATTCCCCAACGCTCGAAGGAGATTAGAGAAATAAACAACTCAATGTACAACAGAGAACTCCACAATGGCCTGGAGAAAAATATTCACGATAATCTTGAGGTATGTAATTGTCGTGTTGGCCAAGCTGGGGATCCCGGGAACTTCATGTAAACATGTAAAAAGTTTGTGTTATATATTATCCTTCTAAGAATTTTATATGGAATGTCTTATCCATCTTCTGTTTACCGAGAAACTATCAATCGATGGTTTCTAATTCTCTCAGCCTCAAACTTCACTATCTCTTTTTCACTTTCGTTTTAGTGATGCTACGTCAGCTTTTGATAAGCCAAATTTACATCACTCACTACATTCACATTCAAAACCAGTCAATGCACACAATAATTCCTTCAACGCAGGTTTTAATCAACCCACAATTCAAACACCAAGTTAACTCTTAAATAAACCAACTTGCATGGTCATTCAACACTGTCTAGGAACCATAACTAGCGTACAATCCATCAAAATAACAGTTAAAATTCATGCTCGATCGGAAACACATAGAGAGTAATTGAAGTATATATGAGAGACAACAATGGCGATCCCATCACTGCGGTCTAGGTTTGAGCGGAAGCCGTGAACTCGTTCAATGTGGTCAGGAATGGTAGTTGTAAAGCCGGTGCTCGCCTCCGAGAACATTGAAGCTAATAACGCCTCTAGGAAGGTTGAAGCCTCACAGCAATCACATAACTTTGCAGGAGTGCACTCATATATGATACCACAAATCATGAATTACCACAATAGTACAACCAACCTATCAATACCGATGCCATATCAATCAATATGATTGACCATTATAATAAAATTGACAGGAAACTCACCAAGGCCAACGACCTGACCTACAACGCTGCTCCAATGTGTATACATTGCACCACTTGGAATGGACATAGGTTTCTCAACAAATCTCATACACGCTACCCACATCCAACTGTTCTATGGAAGTGAGGTATTAATGAAAGGAGAAATTCAATGCAACAAAGACCCACAACCCACAATGGCGCTTTCTTCGTTCTATTGTTGACATTGCTACTAAATAACACTCCTTCCTTGCCATATTCCATACTACAGATCAACAATGTAATTGCACTTCTACTACAGGTATTACTCGCGACTCCGCTACAGGTTGTTGATACACTTCAAACACGCGGCCAAACTCCATGACAAGGTAAGGTAAACGGTCACAAATAGAGTCGACTGATAGTATTAGGTGTTAGGTACATAAAATACTGAGGACAAACAACATTGAGGAGATTCCAGGCCTGGTAAAGTCAGATAAACAGTTGCAGATACAGTGGGCACATAAAAATAGCTCATAATAATTTTAGATCAAAGCCCAGATAGAATCGTTGGTTTGCAGATCAATGTGCAGATCTTAGACCAATTTCTCTTCGAGGCATAATTGGTATCGACGGTCATATAGAGAAATGATGGGTCAGGATAGCGGGACAAATTACTAGTGGCTCAAAAGGAGTAGGGAAGGAAAACGCTCGTTTTGATACTTTGTTAAACACATGGAGAAGACAAAATGGAGTAGGGAAGGAGAACTGATACTCTATGGAGAAGAAAAAATGGAGTAGGGAAGGAGAACGGATACTCTATGGAGAAGACAAAATGGAGTAGAGAAGGAGAACGGATACCGTGTTAAACACACATAGAGAAGACAAGATAGGAAAGATAAAACATCAATCACATTTACTATTCACATTAATCTACATTGATCATATAAAATATCAATCACATTTATTATTCATATTGATGTACATTGATCATACATTGATATGACTATTGGATTAATATTCTAAGGTCTCTTGAGTCCCTTTGACTGCTCATCTTCCCCACCATAACCCATAGCGGATTAGGTGTCCAACACTTTATATGGTATCTATATGAGTGGTTAATTCCACAACTTGATGTCACATCCTCCTTCTACATAAGAAGGATACATGTTACATGATTACATGTGCTGCCACATTAATCTATGTATTAATCTATGTAGGCCTTACTCAACATGGCTTATAAACACTTGATAAAATTAACTTGACTATGTGTAAGTTATACATATTGGACTAAAACTTCCTGGGTGTCATATACAATTGATCATGCACCACTTAAAACACATCATTTCAGTTTAGGTACAACATACATACCAAATGCTTTACTAAATTCCCAACAAATTACAATCTTGTTCAATTCATCACCATGCATTACATCTGCTTTATTTCTTCATCTAGAGTCTCCCTTCTTTGTCTTTCATTTGAAACTTTACAATCTTTGTTAAATCTTTATCTTGGATATTTTTCTATGCAATTGTTAATTAGGAGGTTCTTCAGTTCATAGTGCGTCATGTGTTGCAGAGAACATATTTTTGAATTCTTTCGTTGATCCGAGAGTGTTGGAGTATATAACTCCTACATGTTTTATTTCTGATTTTTGGTAGAAAAGGAATCTCTTCCTAGCCTTTAACATGTTGTTGGAACTACTTAGATGTGAGATACTGTCTTAACAAGATAATTCCTAAATTGGTGTTTGGTTGAGAGATTTGCTCAACTAGTGATTTTGGGATTAAGATAATTTCTTTATCTTTAGATAACATCCTTGTATTTATTTGTAACATTATTTATTAATACATTTATATGTTTTGTAAATTTTTAACTATAAAATACATAAATTCTGTACATTGAATTATTGAGTAAATGTTATTTTGAACCTTTCAAATTCTTCAAAGTTATAAGTTTCCTTGAACTAATAGTGAAATATATATGATAGATATTAAAATTATATGGTATTGTAATGATTAGATTATGTGTCTAAATATACATGGTATACATTCCAATCATCATGGAAAAATATGTGACTTTTACCCAATTTTTCATGTGAAAACCATTAGCTCAACCTAAAAGTATACTCCTAATATCTCATTGTTGTTTCTCATGACTAAGTCTATCATCACATATCAGCTACTAAATAGTCAATTCATTGTAACAAAAAAATCTATAAAAGGGTTGGGTAGGCTAGTTCTTCCTCAAACATTTAAAATAGAGAATAAACAGCATTCAATTAATACTAATATCTCATTGTTGTTTTCATGACAAAGTCTATCATTAGAGCTAAGTGCCTAGGCTGGCAAAATAATCACCTTATTGTAACAAACAGAAAATATAAAAGGGATGGGTAGGCTAGTTCTTCATTAAACATTCAAAGTAAAGAAATAGACCGCATTTAGTTAATACTACTAATGTGTAACACAATTTAAATTAGTTTTTAATGGAAAAATAAGACAAGTGGAAAGATCAAATTTTGAACAAAATATTATCTTCCATATATTGTTATTATTATTTTATTCAATGTTTTATTAAATATGATCATACACAACTATGTATTTTCCCCTTATTTTGATATATGTGAAACACAAATTATTTTATTGAAAATAAGACAAGGTTGTCTCCACCTTATATTGAAAATGAAGCAAAGTTGTCTTCTCCTTATCTTGAAAATGATACATAATTGTTTTCCTCTAGTCTTATTATTTTATAAAGTACCAATACTAATATGATAATCAACTTACAACCACCAAATGAACAACTTACAACTACCAAAAATGACAAACTTACAACCACCACAATGACAAATACAACTGTATATAAATATTATTTTATTAATTTCATATATTACTTTATAAATAATCAACACACAACCACCCAAACCACCCAAATGGCAAATACAACCCTAGACAAAGATTGTTAATCAACACACAACCACCCAAATGGCAAATACAACGAATACTAGACAAAGTTTGTTTTATTAATTTCATGAGACACCACATCATAGATAAAGATTGTTTTATAAATTTCAACAATGAATTTTCAATGTTACAAAGCTGACCACTCTTACAAACTCACTATCCATACCGAATAAAATGTCCACATAGTGGATTAAATACCCAAATCAGCCAAAAACACAATTATAAATAAGAATTGTTTTATTAATATTCTTATTTATTAATTTTATAAGTAAATCACATATAAGCAGATTCCACGAGTTCTGGTTGTTACATGGCTTCAAGACCACGTAAGTATTCAAAGCCACCACCCACTCAACTACAAATTGACTCACGCTGGTTAGAATATCTCCACATGGTGAATGAAATACCCACTCTCAAAGCTTTAAGAGGAAATCATTTCTCTGTTTCTCCCACAGCAATTGAGACAAAGCTCTTTCTCAATAACTTAGAGATTGGTTCCCCTCCTTCAGATGATTCTTCTGTCAAGAAATTTCTTCTCAATGGCTTAACAGTTCGCCCTTTTTTGGGAACGAATTTGTTATTGCAGTAGTCTATAACGCGACTTTTTGAAAGCCTTTCCGGCGGCTTTTTCCGGTCAAAATCCGGCAGCAATTCATTGGAATCCCAAGTTTAATAGCTAGTTTCTGCACAATCAATGGCTCCCAGGGGTTTTTCAGGGCGCTGAATCCAAATATGCAGTTAAAAAACCATTTTAACTGCTAAAAATCTAGATTTAACCTCATTTCTTCCGCCGGATTCCGTCACCAGAATCTCCAAAAAGTCGCATTATAGACAACTCCATTTGTTATTACTCATATTTTATGAAATCCCTTGTATTGAATGGCAATGTTTTTTAATTCAAAGCTAAGTGTTAACCATTTGCGCTTCGAATAAAGTCATTTTCAATGATATAAATTTGTATTTTGATTAATGTTAGGGTTATTGGATAAGGTTTATTTCTATAACATTTTAAAGTTATAGGATATTTTAAAATAGTGGTTAAATATGTACTCAAAAGATCATATTAAATATTTTGATAATATATTTATACAAAATAGATTAAATCTCAGTCCATGTTTTTGTTTGTTTGTTTTTTTTTTTTTTTTCTTAAAAGTAATATTTAATCAGTGAAATTAGATTTTGAATTTTTTTTTTATAAAGTTGTAGAGGTTAGAGACACCAACAAAATCTAGTTAATGTAGCTTAAACTGGTGCTTTGGAATTGTGGTTTTTAGAGCCACAAGTTATTTGAGTAAGTAATAAACACACTAACTAACAAAAAAAAATACTTATATTTTTTTAAATAATTCAAAATCAATTCATATATAATTTCAACTAACTAATATCCATCTTATTCATATAAACTCCATATATCTAAATTCAAATTAAATATAATTTAAAAAATACAATATATAATTAAATATAATAAGGTTTATTTATATCTATCTATATATATATGGGGGGTTTGGAAATTGATTTCCATTAATATAATAAAGTATTATATTAAAAACAAAGGGGGTTTTGTAATTGATTTCCATTATATAATAAAGTATTATATTAAAAAAACATTTATGATTGTGATTAATGTGAACAGTATAATTTTGAAAACAATATTATATTATATATTATATTTTTTGAAATGGTATTTTATTATATATAATATATATATAATATATATATATTATATATAATATATATATATCAAAGCTTTTGTAACTGATTTCCATTAATATAATAAGGTATTATATTGAAGAAAGTACATATTCTACTTCAAAAAATCTACTCTTGGAGGTCATTGCTTTAACTAGGTGCACCTAAAATACCACCATTGTTACAAGTTCTAAACTTGGCTACAAAGATTATTAAAGACACAGAACCAAAGGGACCAAACTAAGTCTACTAGAGTTGTCCACCTTTTCCATTAAACTTTACAAAAAGTTAAAGAGGATGAAAAAAACACACTTCAAAGCTCACAAGTAATTGTTTTCATTAGAGAATGGCAAGAACTAAAAGATAATCCTATGCCATCTTGTTGAAGCAAAAACAAGGTGTATACAACAGTAAAAACATTAACGTGTTGACCATTGAGATTCTAGGGTTAATAACAAATTACTGCCATAAGTTATATACCCACGACTAGCTGCAGAGAATAGTGCAGGAACCATCAAGCCTGCATTAGTCTCAGAGATAATGACTGGGGACAAGGGAGAGCAGTTTTCCTATGGAGAAGTAACAATATGACGAGAAGTGATGGCTAGGGGAGTGTTTATGACTTCAGGGGCGTCATTCAGCTCCTCTAACTCAGTGACCGAGTCAGAGACCACAAATTTCTCCACCCTTGTTAATATGGACACAATGTCATCAGACTAGAAGTGTTTATTTTGGAGAATCTAATTGATATCCTCCTATACTGCAAACAATTTATAATTATCTACCTACTTATCTTGAAGGAACATGCAAAGTAGGGTTTCCATTTGTTGATGCACTATGAGTGAATGAAGAAAACGGAGTCTATGTTTTTTGAATCTCCCCAAGTTAGGTATCCATTTGAAGTAGACAACTCCAGCCTCAAAATCAAAAAAATATGTTCTATCACCAAACTCCTTTGAATCGAGGAGGAGAATTTCCTTCCTAACTTTAGGAGGAACCGAGTCAAATTAGTTCACCACAGGCTCCTACCCAAAGAATCGATGACAATGTCAAGATGATCCATTTGCACCACCCTTGCGAATGGGAATTCTCTGTCGAAGATCCATGATAGTAGAGGGAAATTAGCGACACATACTCAACCAATAAGCAAAAAAACCAAGCGGAAAAAAAAAAGATATAGACTTTCAAGTTAGAGATAATTGACTCAACTACGAGGGCATCATCAACAAAGTTATAAAGTAAGGAAAGTGAGGGCTTTCGAGGAGTGGGAAATAAGAGAAGTCCCTTGAAATTCAACACACTCGCAAACCTTAACATCGACTTGAGGGAGATCAATTAAATAGGAGACCCAAGATCTTAAGAAAGGCATGAAACTAGAAGGAAAATTATCATCGTTAAAACAAAATGGAGAAAGTATGTGGATACAAGACCCCACAAACCAAAACTGGGAAATTAAAGGAAATGGCTGTAGTATCATAACCTTGAGGTGACAAGGTGTGTAGAACTGCCACCAGTTCAAAGGCTGGACCAGTCCTTGTGTTATGAGGAAACAAGATGACAAACATTGACCCTTACCTAAACTCCCGAAAAGATAGGGACATGACCAAAAGGTTGGCTTCTTGATAATTGAACAAAAGGTAGCAAGAAAATGATAACAATAAGGAAACAAACCTCTCGAAAATCCTAAGGATACCAGAGATAGAAACCAAAAGTAGCACATCAAGGAGAAACCCTCATCACCACGATGAATAACATAACATTGTTGCCACCTTGATAAAACACCCATGCATTTATAATGGAGTGTCGACATCTTAGAAGACAACATTTGAAGGTAATTATCAGATTGTGCAAGGTCTGGGAATGGACATGTGTAGGGCTTGTCACACTCTTTAAAAATCACATTCCTCCTGTAGATCATGCTCTCATCATTGAGCTCACAAAACTGTATATCAGGATCTCCCAAGACAATGGCCAATCCGCCATGCAAAAACCAATCCATATCAATTGCTGAATAATAATCTCAGATGCCAAACATAATGTTGTACTTCATCACAAATGCTACCACCTCTAGACATTTTAGATGATAAGACTAGGGTAGGTGACCCCAAGCTTGGGAACGAGTTTTGTGCCATGCAACAAAATGGAAGTGACAAATGTAGAGTGTGATGCTCATTTCAAAGGCCCCTAACCCATGATCCACTCTCATCCACCACAAGTTAATCATACATCTTGTCATTACATGGACTATTAATATCACGCATTGGAAAATTCCAAAAATTAATTATAAAAAAGATAACATCAATTTAAAAACAAGAAAACGGACAATTTAAAATCAAATAATAGCTTAAAAAAGATAATTTAAAATCAAACACTCATACCCTATGATACTTTAATTTTGAGTTGATTTTTGAGTTCAAAAACGAATATATTTAAACATATAAAACTATTCAATAAAATAATTTGGAAATTTTAATTATGTAAAAAAATATTGCTTTATCTATTAATAAATATGTATACGAATTTCTTATAATGAAGAGGTTATTTAAATTATTATTTTTTTTTTTTAAGGATTATAATTTTATTTGTTAAAAATGTTTTATTATATATATATGAATTTAATGTTTTAAAAAGTTTATAAAATTTTTGAATTATATATATTACACCATTCTAATTCAAATTTAAATCTATAATAAGTGTTTTAGATTTTGGTAAATTTGAAAAAAAAAAAACATGCTGTGAGAGTTACATTATGACTCTAACAAATGGTTATGGAAGTTGTTTGGAAATAGACAATAAATAGTTGTGAAAGTTGTTTGTACATAGACATCAAGTGAGAAGAGTGATTTGAAAAAAGAAAAAAAAAACATGTTTGAGAGTTACACTATGACTCTAACAAATGATTATGGAAGTTGTTGGGAAATAGACAACAAATAGTTGTAAAAGTTGTTTGTACATAGACATCAAGTGAGAAGAGTGATTTGTTATTAGATTTTAAATATTTAATATTAATATATATATATATATATTTATATATATATATATATATATATATATGATTCTGGTAATGAAAGTGGTTTGGACATAGACATCAAGTGAGAAGACATGTTCAAACATGGACATGGAGATCACTTTAGAAAACCTGACAACTATGAAAGAAAATATTTATAGTAACAATGATTATAATATATAATGGATATAAATTGAGAGTTATTTGTTATTAGAATTTTAATTTTAAATATTTTTAATTTAAAATATTAAATGAAAATGTGATTTTATTTTTATTTTTTATTATCAATTTATTTAATAAGATTTTTTTTTAAGCAATGGAAGTAATTATAATATTTATTTTTTTCAAAAAAAATTGTAGTGAAGTGTTAGATAAGATGTTAAAAGGTGATGAGTTTGTTTGTATTGTTGGATATAGTTAGATTATTGTCTTTATTGTTGGTTTGATAACTCACTAAGTTATGATAGGTTTTCTTATTTGTGAAAAAAAGTTAGAGTGATAAATGAAAAAATAATAATAATAAAAATAATGTTATCTTAAATTAAAATGTAATAAAAAGTAAAAAGTAATAATAAAAATAAAAAATTGTCTAGTTATTTCTTATATAGCATTTTCATTTTTATTAATAAAATTATAAATAATTTGTTTTAAAAACTTAATAATGCATATTAAAATAATTGTGATTCATATAAATTGAGAGTTTAAATATTAATAATTTTAAAGTAAAATATTAAATGAAATGATAACTAAATTTAATTTTTATAATTATTAAGCAAATTGATAAGTATTCATTTTTTTTAAGTAATGGAAGTAATTATAATAATTTATTTTTTCAAAAAATAATGTGGTGAAGTGTTAGATGAGATGTTATTAGTGGTAGATGAAAAATAATAATAATAAAACATTATTTCATCTCAATTTAAAAAAGATATAGAAAATAAAAAATAATAATGAAAACAAAAAAATCACTCAAATATTGTTATATTACAATTTTTTTTTATTAATAAAATTATAAATAATTTGTTTTAAAATCTCATAATGCACATTAAAATAATTGTTATTCATATATATATATATTTTTAAATAGTAGTCAGAATTTGTATTTTTTTCAAAATGTGTGCCCAATAAGTGCATTAGGAAATGAGCACTAAGGGATAGTCCAATTGATCGAGTTCCCATTTCTAAGTACCTTGCCAGTTGGGAGGTCACGAGATCAAATCTCCTCGACGCCCTTGGGGTTAAACTAGCCTAGATAAGATGGCGGGTAGATCCCTTCAGGTGGATCTACCCGGACTATTAGCCATGGATGTAGCGGCCACTTAGTGACCATGAACCACAATTGAGAAAAAGGTGTATTAGGAAATACATCATCATAAATCTAAATGTTTCAAACTGTTTTTTTAATCCAAAACCATTATTTTCACATACATATAGCATTAGGAGCATCACCATCCCACACTCTTAGTAGGATCATCACCATCCTAATCCCATTCTAAATTAATATATTGCACTGGAAGACTAAAAAAGTAATGCGAACCTTGGCAAAAAATTTCAAAGTAGAAAAGTCGAATTCCAACAATATCATACCCAAGGGGAAAGGAAGCCGACCTAATACCATAATTACCAACCATTATCATGCCTTTGGTCATAGTTATTGATGTCTCTGTCATGACTATTATACCCTATATCTCCACTCTTCCAATTGTAAGCCACTTCAAGCTTATTTTCCACCATTGCCCATCCCATTTACACCCAATTATCTATAAGGGATGGCCGACATAAGGGAAAGTTCCCCACAACCAAATTTGGTAAGTATACAATGCCTCTAAGAGTGGCATAAGAATTTCTCTTGAGTCACACGATGATGTCAGAGGAAAATACCTCCTCCCAGCATTTCCATTAATCCCACACATCTAAAAATTCATGTCACTATCCTGATTCATGATGAAAACTCTCTACACCATATGGTATTTGCTCACAATACTAGAAGCATACAAAATATGAGGCTTTGACCTATCTATTTCAGGATTACAAGTTCTGGTAGATGAGGGATGGTAGATACATGAACATATTGAACAAATACCATAGATGAGGGATGGTAGATACATGAACATATTGAACAAATACCACCACTATTATTACTATGGGTGTTATGCAGAATCTACAACTACGGACATAAGTATCTTCCTTAGGCCTAGTGGATTGACCTAGAACAACAAAAAGATAAAGGCACTAATGTTTTCCATAAAGTAAATAGATAACAGGATTAAGCCTACCTAGGATTTGTAGTATGCTTCGCTCCTTCCTTGGCTCGAATGCTCCAATCCTAGCTCCAAATGTTATTATTAGAACCTACACAGTTAGATAACACAAGCCAACAATCCACATAATCTATGCAGTGTCATCTAATCACCTTATTGAATAGATCAACATGGTATTGAAATATAAGAAACCATAACATCATATATAGGAAAACAAAGAATTCTTTGCATTCATAGGTGTTGATCCTGTAAAAGAGCTCCTCCAAGTTTATTTGTCCTTTCCTTATAACAAAGTGCACCTCTAATCACCCTAATGCATGGGAAGATATCTCTCACATCAACAACATAAGGGTATAATCACTCTCCACATTCCAACCCCCTGCCTATGGATGGCAGTAAATATATATGTGAAGGAGGTAGTTTATGAATTCTTATCCTTTTACCAATTAAGGCTTGAAACCCACTCTTGATGGGGGGATAAGCTCAAGGGATAAGGGATGAAAAATATAAGCTAGGATAGGATAGGATTCGAGACTTTTATCCCAAGTAAATGGTTACAATAGATCTTGGAAGCTTATGGAATAAGAGGCTTCGATATTCTCTCTCTTTTTCCTGAATTTCGAGAACCAACGTAGGTGCATAGTGGAGCAACTTGTAGGTGATAAACACAGGCTATAATGGAGCAACCTGGTAGTCAACATTGTCTATTAAGAGGCTAGAGAGCATTGGTTCTTAAAATCAATGAAACAAGGCATTCTCAGGTAGAAACTTGGGGGTTAGAATGAGTGATGCTTAGGGCTTTGCACAAAGATGGTGAAAAGGTGGTCAAAGGATGTTGATTGATCCAGTTGAAATCCTATTGACCAGATGTGATAAAATGGCCTATAACAGATTTCCCCCTAAAGCGTAAAATCATAAATGATAGTTGATGATTGAAGTGCTTTACCTTGTGATAAGTCAGGATCAAGAAAAACCGGTGAGATCATCATCTCTTACAATACATTTACATCATGATATCTTTGTTGAGGGAGGCATAACCCTACTCAACACATAAGCTAAGATTACATGTACAATGGTCAAAAGGTGCTTCCATGGATGACTGATGGTGGATCCATGACTGGATGAATGCATGTATGATCATAGCCATCATACATTGTGATATTGTATTACTCTTGAAATTGAACCCTGAATGGATGAAACTAGATCAGGGGCCTTCTATCTCATTCGCATGACCAACCAATATACGAGTCTAACCATGTGAATTAATGAGATAGAGTTGAACATGGTAGACATCATCTGATTACTAACCAAAGATGTAAGTCATTAACACATGCGAGAGAAACCACCGATGATGTTAATGGTTCTCAAGGTACTCTAGTACAAGTGGTGTGAATAAATGAGTTGATGTCGAACACCAAAAAAATCTTTTGATCGAAGGCCAATGATGTAAACCTTGTTAGAAAAATATTATTTTCACAGAGAAATGCAAGACATATAATATGTAGAAAAACACAAACACATAAAACTAAAGAGGCACAAATATATGTGTTTCACCCAATTTGGGCTATGTCCACCGCGAACAGCCAGTCCTTCGTTTCTATTATCCAGCGAAATGAAGAGACACAACTTACAATAGATCCATTGTAATATCCTATGTTTTCTCTCACAATCTCACCTCTATGTTTCTCGTTTTGAGAATACACATCTATTTCTTAGCCTCAATACAATGCCATCATATAAAGAGAGGGGTTGCCTTCTAGGGCAAAAAAACCCTAAACTAAACATAAATTCTACCATCAGATCATCCCGCCTAATGAATGACCCAGATTGACTAGAAATTACTATACTTCACAAGGCAATTTTACATCTTTTTTTAGCTTCGGGGGTGCTGCCCCAGAAACCCCCGTCGGGGGACTTCTGGCCCCCAGACCCCCCAGTCAGGGAGGGAGGGAGACAAGTGCCCCCCACACCCTCCTACTTGGAGGGGTGTACAATCTTCCTTGGGTATACATCTGGCTGAAATAAAGACCTCTAAATAATCATGCTCCACACCTAAAAATCTCTCACTTGGAGAATGATTGTAGCAACTCCACCGCTGCTTCATTTGCTGGATAATGACTCCTCTTTGGACTTGGTTGTTTCTCATCTTCGTCATCATCCCTGAAGACCAATTGAAACTGAGCATATTCTCAGTTTCTCCCTAGTTACAACTTTTGTTAGCATATCTGCAGGATTCTGGCTAGTGTGTATCTTTTCTAGATTCAAATCTCCATCTTCTAACACTGATCGTATGAAATTGTACTTGAGCTATATGTGCTTAGTCCTTGAATGAAATGCTGAGTTCTTTGCAAGATGAATGGCACTTTGGCTATCACTGTATAATGTGCCCATATCATTCTTCTTACCCAATTCATCCATAAGCCTTTGTAACCAAATCATTTCTTTACTAGCCTCTGTAACAACAACATACTCTGCTTCTGTTGTTGAAAGTGCAACAATACTTTGGATTTTTGAAATCCAACTGAAAGCTATTCCACCTACAGTAAATACATATCCTGTAGTGCTCCTCCTATTATCTCTGTCACCTACCATATCTGCATCAACATATCCTAGTAGAGAAATGTTTGAACCACCAAAGCATAATGCTTGATTTGTGGTACCTCTCAAATATTTGAGAATCCATTTCACTGCCATCCAATGTTCTTTTCCTAGATTGTTCTTTTACCGGCTTACAACTCCCACTGCATGTGCAATATCAGGCCTTGTGCGAACCATTGCATACATTAACCTTCCAACTGTTGATGCGTATGGAACTTTAGCCATATAATCCATGTCTTCTTGGGTCTTTGGGCACATCTCCTTACTAAGTTTGAAATGGCTAGAAAAAGGTGTACTAACTGGTTTTCCATTGTACATATTAAATCTTTTCAACACCTTTTGTATGTACTCATTCTGAGACAATTTTAATTTGCGATTTTTCCTGTCTCTAGTTATTCTCATACCAAGGATTTGTTTCGCAGCTCCCAAATCCTTCATTGCGAATGAAATTTTCTTTTGAGCACATTTATTTCATACATGTTAGACCCTGCAACAAGCATGTCATCTACATACAATAACAATATAATATAGCTACCATCATTTTTCTTTTTCAGATAAACACAATGATTAGAGTGACATCTAGTACAACCTTGTTCAGACATAAACTTGTCAAATTTTAGATACCACTGCCTTGGAGCCTGTTTTAAGCCATACAAGCTCTTCTTCAACCTGCACACTAGTTTTTCCTTCCCTTTTACCTCATATCCTTTTGGCTGCTGCATATATATCTCTTCCTCCAAATCCCCATGGAGAAAGGTTGTCTTTACATCTAACTGCTCAAGATGCAAATCTTCAACTGTTGCTAGACTTAAAATAGTTTTGATTGAAGTCATTTTAACAACAGGAGAAAATATTTCATCAAAATCAATACCTTTCTTCTGTGCAAACCCCTTCACCACAAGTCTAGCTTTGTACCTCTGTTTTCCTCCATCTTCTTCCTTCAGCCTGTAAACCCATTTATTCTTCAATGTAGTTTTTCCTGCAGGCAACCTGACTAAGTCCCAAGTCTGGTTATGCATTAAAGAGTCCATCTCTTCTTCCATGGCTAGGTCCCACTTCTTCCCGCTTTCAACCTGCATTGTTTCTTCATAACATTCGGGTTCACCAGAATCAGTCAACAATAAATAATATAATGAAGGAGAGTATCATTTAGGGGGTATACTTATCTTGGTAGATCTTCTAACACCACTTTCAGGTGTTTGGGTTGCTTGTTGCTGTTGTGGTGGTTGTTGTTGTTGTGGTTGCTGTTGTTGTGGTTGTTGATTATTGCTATTTTCAGGCACCTTTACTTTTTCAGTGATCCCATCAAGAACTATGTATTCCTTGCTTTCTTTTTCCTATTTATTTTCCTGCAACTAATTCTTATAGAAGACCTTTTCATTGAATATTACATCTCTGCTCCTAATGATTTTGTGATTTTCATAATCATATAAGTGATAACCAAAATCATTAACACCATATCCAATAAAGGTACATTTCTTTGATTTTGCCTCAATCTTTGTTCTATTTTTCTTTATTAATATGGACAAAGGCCTTACAACCAAAAGGCTTTAAAAATGAGTAGTTTACCTTTTTACTTGTCCATGCTTCCTCTGGAATACCACCATCCAAGGAACTTGAAGGCCCTCTGTTTATTAGATAAACAACAGTATCTATAACATCTACCCAAAATTGTAAAGGCAATCCTGCATGCTATCTCATGCACCTTGCACGCTCCATGATTGTTCTGTTCATCCTTTATAACACACCATTTTCTTGTGGTGTTCTTGGAACTGTCTTCTCTCTACGAATTCCATGATTTGAATAATACCTATAAAACTCTTTGCTGCAATATTCACCTCCATTGTCTGATCTAAGACACTTCAATTTCTTTCCTGTCTCAATCTCAACCAAAGCTCCATTTCTTGAAAGTATCAAATACATCATATTTATTTGAATACATAAATCCAAGTTTTTCTAGTTTGCATTATCAATAAAAGTAACATAATAATGAGAGCCACCGAGAGATGATACCTGAGCAGGTCCCCATACATCTGTATGCACAAGCTCTAATTTCTCGCTCTTCTTTTCTTTCCCAACTCTAAGAAATTTGACTCTCTTTTGTTTTCCATAAATGCAATTCTCACAGAAGTCCAAATCAATGTTCTTCAAACCCAGCAATAGATTCCTTGAGTGAAGAATATTCATCCCCTTCTCACTCATGTGTCTGAGCCTATGATGCCATAATGCTGCATCTACTCCTTTGGAAATTAAAGCATTAACAGAGTTAGAAATACCATTGCATAAATACAATGTACCAACTTTTTCAACTTTTTCTATTACGAGGGCTCCTTTGGTGACCTTCCAAGCTTTATCTGTGAAAGTTATCACACAACCTTCATTGCCTAACTGCCCTGTTGAAATCAGATTTTTCTTCAGATATGGAACATGCCTTACCTCCTTTAGTAGCCATTGGTTTCCATTCTGCTGTTTTACAAGAACCTTACCCATTCCAACAATTTTATAGGGTTTATCATCACCCAAACAGACTTGTCCAAAATCTCCTTGAACATAGTCATGAAAATATTTCTTATCAGGTGTGGCATGGAATAAGGCCCCTAAATCTACCACCCAGGAATCAATAATATTTTCGAAAGAAAGAATCAATGCATCTTGTAACACCTCACCTGTCACATTTGCTTCATGATTGCTTTCTTGCTGTGCATCTCCTTCTTTTCCCTTCCGAGATCTACAGTCTTTCTTTAGATGTACTTTCTTTCCGCATTTCCAGCACACTATCCCCGATCTAGACTTGGATATTCCTTTGCTTGATTTACTATGATATCCTGAGCTCTTTCCTCTTTCCATTTTTCTTCCCCTAGACTCTACACTCAAAGCATTACTCGATGTCTCACTGGAGCTTTTCCGTTGCATTTCCTCGCTAAGGATAGCATTGACAACATCATCAAACTTTAAAGTACTAGATCCAGAAACAAAGTTACTAATGGCCATTGCTACACGAATCCAACTTTTTGGTAATGAGCACAAGAATAATAGAGCTCTAACTTCATCATCAAAGTTTACCCCTACAGAACTTAACTAACTTGTAACTGTATTAAAATCATTTAATGGTCTGCAATAGATCCACCTTCCGACATCTTCATATTAAATAACCGTTTCATAAGAAATACCTTGTTTGAGGCCGAGGGTTTTTCATATAGTTTCGCTAACGCCTGAATCAAACCCTCTGTCATTGTTTCCTTCGAAATTTTGAAGATGACCAATGCTACAAGGCACAACCATATTGTTCCGAGTGCCTTTCTATCGAGAATGTTCCATTCTTCATTTGTCATAACCGTTGGCATCTTTGTTTTTCCGCTCAATGGTAGGTATAGATCTTTCTGATACAAATAATCTTCCATCTGCATCTTCCATAGCGGGAAGTTTTGGCTGTTAAATTTCTTGACCCTAAACTTATTATCTTCCGCCATTACTCCCACTCGAATGAGAAACCCTTCTTTCCTGCAAGTTTATCAGCCAAATAGACCTTCGGCTCTAATACCAGTTGTTAGAAAAATATTATTTTCACAGAGAAATGCAAGACATATAATATGCAGAAAAATACAAACACATAAAACCAGAGAGACACAGATATATGTGGTTCACCCAGTTTGGGCTACGTCCACCCCGAACAGCCAGTCCTTCCTTTCTATTATCTAGCAAAATGAAGAGACACAACTTACAGCAGATTCGCTGTAATATCCTATGTTTTCTCTCATAGTCTCACCTCCCTGTTTCTCGCTCTGAGAATACACATCTATCTCTTAGCCTCAATACAATGCCCTCATACAAAGAGAGGGGTTGCCTTCTAGGGCAAAAAAACCCGAAACTAAACATAAATTCTACCGTCAGATCATGTGCCTAAGGAACAACCCAGATTGACTGGAAACTACTATACTTTTACAAGGCAATTTTACATCTGTTTTTAGCTTCAGGGGCGCTGCCCCCGAAACCCCTGCCGGGGGAACACTGGCCCCCGGAACCCCTAGCCGAGGGGGATTAGATCCCCCGGACCCCTGCGAGGGGGACAAGTCCCCCTCGCACCCCCCCGCATGGAGGGGTGTACAAGCTTCCTAGGGTATACATCTGGCTGAAACAAAGACCTCTAAATAATCATGCTCCACACCCAACAAACCTGTCGTCGAGAGCAAGGAAACTTGTCATTGATGTATGTAAGAACCAAGGTACCAAGGGGTGTTTCTAAGTCAACTTCCTAGATAATGAGCTGATGTCAACAGGAAGCAACCCGTCACAGGAGGGCCTTGATGTGTCCCACATCAACAACATGAAAGTATGATGATTTGAGACAGAATGATGTTGATATAGAATTGGATCAGGAAAGACATACATGGAATGAAGGCTTAAGAGTATTGTAGAAAATATTGATTGAATGAATAATTTTGAACACAGTGCCAACACTGCATTGATTTGGAAGGATGGACCCAAAACCAAAAGCAAAGGCTTTGAAACAGTATGATATACCAAATGAGAAGAAAATTTCCCAACCCAACAACCAAAAAGATGAATTGGATGAGTGTCGTGTTCAAGAGCGACTCGCTGCCATTAGAAAAATAGAGTACCCTATTTTCCCATTGTCCCCAACCATACTAGTTAGTACCTCTTTATTTTTTAACAAACTTGAGTAGGATAACATATGCTTGATCTGTAAGTTCATCCTTCAAATGAATCCCTCTAGGAATATTTAATGAACCCAAAGGAGTGGTTCAATCCCATCATGAACAATTAGTTCATCACTGTTTGATGTTTTAACAAGTCCAACAAAGGTAAAACTTGACATCATTTTCATGTTTAGAGGTTTTGAAAAATAGGAAGAAAAGAAAACTCTAGATGTTCCTTTTTGCAAATAGTCCCTTAGGTTTGGAAAGGCAGAAAATAATACCTAAGAGAGCCTCTTAGCCATGTTCGAATAAGGTATTCCTTTTTCCTAGTTAGTCTATCTCAATTTGAAAAAGGGTTAAACTTATACTGAGTAGACGTCTTTTCATTTACTTTAACAAGTTTGAAAAGACAAGTTCTTGGAAATATTTTCATATTTTGGGAGTCTGAAAAGAGTTGAAAGAGAACCCCTCCCTAAGGGACGAGTGGTATAAAGGATAGCAACTAGTTTCGGTCATGATGGAATTGCTCCAAACATGTAGAGGTCAAGAGGCTGGCTAGTAAGACCACTCATCACGATGGTTCCTCAGGAAAGAGTAAAACAACCAAGTGAAGGCATATGATTGGCCAAGTAGATGGTGATGATGGAATGAGAAAACCAAGGCTCATCTGGAAAAAATAGTTTGATAAGAAAATGACAATCACGAGAGATAGGATGAGAATGGTTTCATTTTTACACAATGTTGAAACATGGGAAACTATGCTTGAGAATACTTGAATATGGTTTCATTTTTTCATAAGCTTGAAACATGAGAAAAACTATGCTTGAGAGTGGTTTCATTTTTACACAAGCTTGAAACATGGGAAACTATGCTTGAGAATACTTGAAGATGGTTCATTTTTTCACAAGCTTGAAACATGAGAAAAACTATGCTTGAGAGTGGTTTCATTTTACACAAGCTTGAAATAGAGAAAAACTATGCTTGGAATAAGTTTGCATTCCCCCAACATAGTGACTCAATTCGAGGTACATGCCCCACAAGCTTTCTTTCATTCACCTAAGTAGACTACCAGTTACTAACAGGTGGATGGAATGAAGGCTCATTTACGAGATAAAGTGAAAGAATCGACTGAGACTTTATGATATCTAATCAAATAATTGAATTGGAAGGGGATTTGATTCATTTTTTAATGATATCAACATAGGAAAATAACTATGCTCATGACACCTTATTTCACTTTTAAATTAGTTTGACATAAGAAAAGGAACTTTTCTCAAAGGACCTTGCTTCATTTTTTAATGAGCTTGACACAAGAAAAGGAAATCTTCTCCGAAATTAGTTTAAGGCCTCCAAGAGAAGATGGATTCCAAGAGGTTCTCATCAGATGGAAGAACATTGCTTTGGAAGGGATACATATCAAAGGATCCAATGGAAAGAGCAGGCTCCAATTCCCTCAGTAAATGATTCACCACATCACCTACTAGATCATTAGTAGATGAGGGCATGGAACAAGTTTCCACATAATTAACCTATGATGGGGGCGATACCATTTTCATATAAGCACCATTTAGGGAAGTTGGTTGATTAGGAGTCAAATTAGGACCAATGAACGAAAGATGGTCAATAGTCACGATTCTTCCTTCATGTGGGAAATACATCACATGAAAGAGTGAAGATACAAGAGCTCCCATGAGATAAGCATAGTCACACCCAAGCAGAAAATTAAAATAAAAAGGGCCTCGACCTACCATCACATCAATATAGAGAGTCTTTCGTCCCAAAGAAATAAGTAACTGAGGAAGGCTAACTAATGGTTGATTGATTTCTTTGTTAAAATCCAATAGATTTTGGGTAATAGGCACAAGCTGCAGAGAACTTAAATCTTTCCAAGTAGTTGAGGACATAATACTAACAAATGCACCTTCATATATGATTGTGCTAGGTACGTACACATTATAAGCTTGTACTATGATCTGGAAGAGCAGGTAAGGAGGAAGATGATATCCTTCTAGTCGACTCCAATCAAAGGAAGTGACCATGCTACTTGGAGGCAGGTGCCATGGGAAAAAGATAACTACCCCCGTTGTGTTATGGGAATGGGATAACTTCTCTCTAGTGCTATGGGAATGGGAATATTTCCCCCTTGTGCTGTGGGAATGAGATAACTATCCCCCAGTTCATTGGAACCTGAAGAAATGACAAGATCCTGAGCGGTCTGAAGTTTTCTCTCTATGGGAAAGGTACGATCAAATGATAGTGGAATTGAGTCAACCATTTTATCAACCAATGGTTGTTCAGGAAAGAAGTCATGGTATTCATGTTCAAAGAGAGTGGGATTGATTAGAGATGCATTATGATCAATAACTTCATCAACTAGTGGAGGATTAGGGGAAATCTTTCAATAACTAGCCACAATATGAGGATGAGAAGCTGTAAGGTTTTCCAACACTTTTTAGGCTTTGTCCATATAAGGAAAAAGGTGAATAAGATGATTCCCTTCACATAAACTATAGGAAACTTGAATTTACCCTTTTCCCATGGACCTTACTATCACTAGTGGATGGTTTTCACTAACATGATCTTCAAAGGCTAATGACAAAGGTCGATGTGAGCCTGTGGACCACATTTCTAATACCTTGGGAATACTAGGACCATCTCTAAGAAGGTAATCACCCTTAAAAGTCATGCAAGGGAATTTAACTTTGCAGGGTATTTTGGAAGATTCCTTTATACTAGTTTCATTTGTAGCAATGGTTGATTGGTTTCCCCCCTACTTATTTTTCTTCTTCTTCTTCTTCTTCTTCTTAGCATCCTGGTTACTAAAATTAAGAATTTTCCTAGGCGAGGAGGAAGAAAGGGATGAAGAATCAGAAAAGGGTCAAATTTAGGATCAACTTGAGGTTGATATTGTTTAGGTGGAGGAGAACTTAGTTGAGAAGCAGTTTGGACATTTGGAACCATAGTGGTCGAAAAAAATGAAAATAGCAAACCAATGATAAATCTAGGAAAGGGACAACATTACCATATAATGAGAACCAATATTTCCAAAGGAAGGAAAAGAACCAGGATTTCCGTCAGAGGGGTTTCCTTGATTGGTGACCTCGGGAGCCATTGCCATTAGTATCAACCTAAGATCTACTAGGGAGTTTTTCCACAAAGAGGATGTTGTTTCGTGGTCAATTAATTTTAGAAATTAACAACACAAAATAAAACAAAACAGGGATAACTAGGCAAAATGGTTTACCAAGTAACCTTGAACCGCAATATACATCTTGGAGAACCAAGGAATTAACGTATGTGCGGGTAATCTCCTTGATTTTTGTGTTCAGTGTATCATGGTACACAAGACAGTTGACTCAATTACCTATGGCGAAGATAACAACCTATAGGGGACTTCCAAAATATACTCGATAGTACATGGAAGTGCAGTCTGTAGTAGTGTTGTCTAATGCATAACAGTTCAATGAGAGCGTTCCCATATACTTATCATGTGTGGAGCACCATATGATATACCCGAGGGTACGTGGAGAACGATTTGATACACTTACATACATGGAATAGGATATCACCCAAGAATGAAATGCTCGAAAACAACGACAACTCCTACATTTAAGGATGCCAAAATATCTAGCCTAGACCTCTATGTGTTTCATTGAGTTTCAAATGCTCCTTAGGATAATTCATTAAATTTTTTTTTTTATCGTCAACTAAGTTTCATTTTTAAGGTTCAAAATTTGATGTCACCTGAATACACCTATGATGCAACTAATATGACAAAATAACTCTTTTCATTTTCGATGAAATCTATCTAGTGTAGGGAAGAGGTGCAAACAATGTTGCAACAATCAAATATGCAACAAACAAAAGCTTCCTAACTAGCTCTTTCAATTTCAATATTCCAATTCAATTGAAAGAATTAAAAGATGCCAAACCATGCAATGTAATCTATGCATGATTCCCCTGAAAACTATGCAAATGTAATCTATGCACAATTTCCTTTCTTGCTATAAAATTGAGAATTCTAACTATGAAAATGTGATCTATGCAAGAGAATTCTTTAAAACAAAAACAAGAGGATTCCAATTAAATCAAATGTAATATGAGATTTTGTCAACAGATGACTAAAACTGAAATTGGGTGAAATTTTCAAAAATAAAAAGAGATGAGACTCAAAAGTGACTAACACTCATACATAATCCAGCTCCCCCACCCCCCAACAATTGAGGGGGAAATTGCTTTGCAAAAATGAAAGAAAAAACATGCAATTTTACACTAGGGAATTCAAAAAACCCTAGATGCAAATGCAAAGATATTTTTCTTTTCAAACCACTTAATTTTTGAAAATGAAGAAAACTAAGATGCAGAGTCTAATCACTCATTCAAAAAAGATTTTTCAGAACAATGACTACAACACCAATTCATCCAAGCACTCAATGATTAAACAAAATCAGTTTGCAAACAACTTAATGATAAGAACAAACGAAAATATTTAAACAAATCCTTACCAAAGGTATTAAAACAAAAGAAAACTAGATGGAGCCTTCAAAGGGACCGAAGACACTCAGAGACTCAAGGAAGAGCAACTAGAATCAAGGTTGGATCAAAGAGAAAATCAAGGCAAAGACAAACTTTTACATGAACAGGGGTCAATGCAGGTGCAAAGAAGGCATGAGTGCTATACAACGCAAGCATAGAGAAGGCTCAGTTGGGGTGCAATGCTCTATCAGAAGACCAGAGGGTACATTGGTCTAGGGATGTAAAGTTCCTGCACGTGGATTGCAATTGAGACTCAATGAAAAGTCTTCCTAGGTTTGTTCTTGACTGGATAAGACAGTAAAGGTCCGAAGAAGAGGTAAGAGAAGAAGAATGGACAAGTAAACCACTAAGGGAATGCACTGCTCCCTAGTATTGTTGCTAATTTCTATGCGGAATCTATGACTACGGAATACAAGTATCTTCCGTAGGCCTGGTGGACTGACCTATAACAATAGAAAGAAGAAGGAACTAATGTTTTCCTTAAAGTAAATAGATAATAGGATGAAGCCTACCTAGGATATGTAGTATGCTTCACTCCTTTTGTTGTAACTTATTTTTACCCTATTAATATTTTGTAGTTTTTCCTTTATGTTAAAAAAAATAGAGAAAAAGAAAAAAATAGAAAAAAAGAAAAAATAGAAAAAAAATAAAAGAATGAAAAGAAAGAAAAAATGAAAGGGATAGAAAAAGAAAAAGAAAAAAATCTCAATAATACCGTGCATGTTTAAATGTTGCTCATTATAGTTTATTATATTTCGTATTTTTATTTAATAAATCAATTTGATGTGATTGTCGCCTGTCAATAGTTAATGAAGGCACAATACTCAATGGTTAAGATTGGGCTCACCTAGATCAACACCCCCGATTAATAGCGGGACCCCCCAAATTCTCGAATGATAATGAAGGGGGGGGGGTCTGCAAAGTGGATTCCATATTTTTTGCTTTATCTATGTGACATCACCACTACAATGTGGCCCCCTCCTCTCAATACCACTTACCATGCCACCCCCCCGCCCCCCACCCCTGCAAATCAGTCTCTTGTATTCATATCTCCTTGTTTCTCAGTCTTATCTCCTGCCAATGTCATTTGCATTTAATCCTCCATGCCAATAATGATCTAGTTAACAAAAAAAAACTGTTATTATTTCCTAATAAACATTGTTATCCTTTTCAAATCGACCATTTGCAACTTATTCCTATTTCTACAACTCATACAACGATACTACAAGAAGAATCCCAAGAGATAGTGACCTCCAACCACTACATTTATGGGTAACTATCTCTAAATTTTCCTCAGAAATTTTATTTTTCCTAATGGCTTCCCATAAAGGAAAATCAAAAGTTCCTGTGGATAATATTTTCCTACACCCTATCATTAACTTGGATGAACTCCCACTAGTTGACACTCAGTTCAAAATTGTAGAGACCAATTGTTACTTCAATCTGTACGAACTTCATAATTGGGAATTTCAAAAGTACGAAGACTCCAGTGATGAATTATTTTTTTGGGAATCCCTACTACCCCATTTTTCTTTCCCTCAAACTGACCATTTTCTAGAATTCATTGCCTGGTGTGGAGCCTGATGTCTTCCTAGCCAAAGAGTTGTAATCTCTCAGAATAATGAAACTCTTTTCCATATAACAATTGAGTCAATTTTCGGAGCCCTCATCTATCAGAAACTTTATTTCTTACTGAGAGCTCACATAGTTGAGTTATTTTTACCATAAAACTCATAATTACCTAGAATGAATCCACCTTGTCCCTCTGCAATGTTTCCTGAGATGTCTAGGCATGCTATCTCCTTAGTGACTTTCCTATTAGGATATATCAATGATTAGTGGGTTGACGAAGTCATTTCGGCTTTCTATCAATGTTTTCTTCTGTTAAAACACCTTCAATTATGTTCATCTACAGTCAGTTTCTTTCCAATGTAATTCATGATCAATTTTTAAAGTTCAGTGCTGAAGGATCATTTAGGCATCAATTAGTCTTGGTTTACTTGTTCTCATATCATCAATCAGAAAGATTAAACTTTCCTTTACAAAAGTTGGATGATGAAGGTAAGCCTCCATAAGTGATCCATTGGACATATTTAGTGAGAAAAACTTTTGAAGCATTTTATTTAAGTGATTTTGTTAATAAATTCTTGTATATAGCTACTTGCTTGTTAAACAGTGATGCGGTCCCCATGATTTCAACAAATATCAACATAATTTTTCATATGAGTAAGTAGACTAAGGTTGGAGATTGGTGTTTATATGAGAATTTCACTGAACTTAGGATTTACGGCTGCGAGCTTCAACCATATATATTTCAAGTGTTCCTCCCCATGAGGGTTTTTTGCACTCAATTACATTAGACAAATGATGAACATGGATGAGTTTAATTTGGTTTCCAGAAAACAAAAAATTCAGTTTAAATTGAAAGCACGGGTTGGTCCATTTGTAGTCAACACTACAGCTACAAAGAAATAAGTTAATGAATTATTGAGCCAAATGAAGTTTAAGTTGAGTTTTAGTTGGTCATATGATCCATTAGGAGTAATCTCATTAATGAGAATTTCTTATAAATCTGCACCATATATGCATGTGGCAAAATCTGAAATTGAGTAATATGCCAACAAGGAAGAATGGGTAGAGAATACATTACACGAGATTGAGGAGCTAGTTTCTAGTCAAGCGACATCGGAAAATCCAAGGATGATAGAACAAGAGCTAAAGAGACCAAGAGAAAGTATATCTCTAGTAGGGCCAGAGTTATAGAAATAACCATTTAAAGTATTCAAAAGGAGGAAAACTATAAATCTTGGTGAAGAATATTCAGAAGCTCAAACATCCAAAGCGATTAGTACAATTTTACTATCACCACAATCTCCTTTTTCATTATAGAAAATTCCTAAAACCATATTATATTCTCCTTCTTCTCCAAAACAACAACATTTTTGCAAAGTTCTTAGAAATGAAGAAGAAAAACGAGGCCCTAAAGACTTCCACATATGCAGAGTTCTGGAAGCAGTCTTTCACAACTCAGACTAGTATTTTATGCTCTTGACACTAAAAAGGAACATTTCTAATTAGCATTTTTGTAACCAAAGGTCCTCGTGCCTAAAAATGTTGAAGATTACATAACTTTTGTGTTTTCATTTGACACCAAACAAATACATCCTATTGACCAAATTGACCTTCATAAGAAAGCAGAAGAAATGATATAGTCATCTTTCACAAATTATGCCTTGTGACTTCTAAGCTACAGGCTTCTCTAAATAACATTCATTCCCAATTAAAATTGGAAAAAATTGTCTTCCTTAGCAAAAGACACTAAAATCAAAGGGCTTGAAGACTTAGTTATAAAATTAGGATTAAATCCTAAAGATATAAAGGAAAATGAAGAAATAATTGAAATAAGAAATGTTAATATTCAAGCATTGAGGAGACAATTGAAGTTGCTAATATTTGAACATCCACAAGCTCAAGAAGTAAATCAGCTAGAGAAGGAGAAGGAGAACATGCTTTCAATGATTGTTGAGAAAAATATACAAATACAGAAGATGGAAGAAGAAATGGAAAATTTAATCAAATAAAGAGAGATACAACTCAATACTGGAGTAGAAACTTCTACAATAGCGACTTCAATAGCATGAATTTCTACAAAAATAGTGTCCGCATCAAAGACAGAGCCAATTGGCCAAAATTCAGTAGAGCAATTGTCAAAAGATATGGTAGACTTATTATTAAAAGATATTGAAATTGAAAAACTCACAACTCAACTGGAGAAAATTAAAAATGACAAGATAAGGGCTGATAATACATATATGGCCGAAGTTCAAAAAAAAAATTAGATTAACAAGATAGATAGAGAAATATGAGAATGAGTCATTGATTGCACAAACTTTAGTCGAGGCAAAGGAGATGATAGAAATATATATAAATTATACCATGAATGAACTTTGGACATATATTCAAATTATTTTTGAATAGGAGGAGTTAGTGCAAAGATCAATAGAAGTCATCACAGGAATCAAAGAAGATTTGGAGCACATGCCTGGAGAAGCTAATAAAGTAATTAAATTAATTAATTTGAAAACTAAAGAACTAGAAGAATTTGGAATTGAGGACAAAAATGATACTATCCTAGTGGTAACAAGAGTTTTGACAAAGAAATTTTCGATGTTACATTTAGAGACCAAGTGTCAAAACTTGGAAGAACAGATTAAAAAATTTCATTGAAAAATCAATATTCTACAACAAAAGGGACTTTGAACGCTATGAAATTATAGTGGCCAATTGATTCCATTAGAATATTATTAGTAAAAATTGCACCAGATAACAACAAACAGAACCAAAATTTCCAAATTCAAAGGGATAATCAGTGGGAAATCATTCCTAGAAGGCCTAGAGTATGATCTTTTCATTCAACATGAAGTTAACCATTTGTTCATCACTAGGCCAACTTTTGAAAAATAGACAGAAGTCGATGAGGCATATAGGAAAGTAACAAAATTTTCTATCCTAGATGATAAAAGATGGGATATGTTACTTGAACCCACCGATTAAAACATACTGCAAGGAATCCAATGACCAATTATAGGAAAAGAAGGAGCAATAAGCTAAAGAGGAGGAGAAGAAAGCAGAAAATTCAATTAAAGGAAAGAGTCATCAAACAACTCCCTTAAATCATGTGTTGATTATTGAAATTAGTTTAGAATAACTACTTTCTAGTTCTATTTTTTTAAATCCAAAATAGTTTCAGATATTATCTCATTTTGTAATAAATTTTAGTTTACATCTAAGATATTTTGGAATCAGATTCTATAAGTATTTGGTAGTTGGAAGATGTTTGGGTTGAACCCTTGTAATAAACCGGTGACATGCTTGTAATGTTCAAAGTTATTTCTAAAGATAATTTAAGGATTTTGGATTCATTCTTAACAACATGGGTATCTATGTGAGTTTGTCTTGTTATCAATTATGTTTGTTATATTTATTTATGCACATGTTCAAGGTAACATAGAATTTTGGGCAAGGCTAGATTGAATATCAATCTCCCTAAAAGCCCCTGTAAAATTATAATTTTTAAAACAGACCAATTAAATATAAAAATTGTTTGATTTAATTCTTCTAAATATTTGAAGTGTTTCCTTCTGTCATCTCTTGAATGTGTATTGTTTGGTTGTATAAAATGTCTATACACATCTACTGTATATGATAAGTTAAATATTCAATATGAATGTTTAGCAATTATATACCTTCTTAATTTCTACTTTTCAAATCAATTCAAAGTTTAATTTTGTTAGGAATGAAAATCATCCTTTTAGTTTTCTAAAAAATGCTTAGAAATTACATTTATTTAGAGGTTTAATGCACTAGTCATCCATTTAAATCAAAACTTTACTTAGATGCTTTGGCCTAGTTCCCTAGCCTAGAACTGTCTACAAAGATACAACATCAAATTTTCATCGTTTTTGGGGAACAAAGTTTGGAGTTTGTTTCCCTGGGAAAGTGATAAAACTTGCCCATTAATGGTGAATAAGAGGTTATTAAGAAAAAATCCTTCACCTGATGACTTTAGATACTAAATTTGGTTTCATGCAACCATACTAGATCTCAAAAAGATCCAAAGCTTTTCTCCCCTTTATCATATCAAGAGAGATTAGTGAGAATTACATATATTAGACATAGGTTAGAAGCCTCTCTTACTGCTTCTACCTTTGCTTTATCTGAAGCACCCTCACAATTTGAGCCTTTTGAATCAACTCCAATGCCTGTTGGATTTTCAAATCTTCCTCCAAAAGTTTTAGAACTCCTTTCTAGAGGAGTAGATCATCAAAATCCACTATTAGTTCATCATCTTGAGGAATTTGAAATTCCTTATTCCTATTTGGAACTTTCTGACAATAAAGAAGATCCTAAACTCTCTCTTTTTGAATTTAAACCAGTTGATTTTAATTATTCTATTGTACATACTTATCTCTCTACTTTTGCTAGACCTCAAGGCAAGCTTAGTATTTATACTAATCTTATAACTTTTGATGATGCTAAAAATGTTTTACCTAAAGTTCATAAATTGGTTATTAATCCTGAATTTTCCAGAAACCCAAAGCTTCATTACAACCATCTTCTAGTAAAGTTGTTTCTCCAAAAAAGACAACTCCATTACAACATCAAATGGTTGGTTTTCAACCAATTGTGGTAGCATGGTACACAACATTAGTTTTTCCACCAAAAACTCAACTTCATGATTTTCTTGATGGGTATTTGAAACATACCTAGATTTAATGGAGAAATAGGGCCATCTATTGAAGATCACTTGGCTGCATTTCTAGATTTTGCTGAGAACATGAATATTGAGAATGAAGATGTTTACACTAGACTTTTTGTTCAATCACTAGAAGGAAATGTTATAATATTGTTTAGACAACTACAAGCTAATTATATTAATGCATGGGTTGAACTAATCAACAATTTTAAGAATTAGAGGGGATAAAAAAGGATATTGTTTACTATTTAACATAATTTGAAGATTTGAGGAGGAATCCTAGTGAACCTGTTGTTGATTTTATTAAGAGATCCAATAAAATTTATAACAGGATGCCCTCAGGTTGTAAACCTCTAGTTAATGCTACTAAAGTTAGGGTTTCCAAAGCATTTGAAGATGATTTTGTTATAATACTTAGAGAGATAAAATATGAAACTTTAGTAGTCATGCAAAATAATGCAATTGAAGTCGAAGCTAATAGGCCAACATCTACTAAAATGAAAGAAAAGGAAGAAAAGGCTTAAAAGAAAATGAAAGCTAAAGAGGAAAGCACCTCATCATCAAAAACTAGATATGAAGAACATAAAATTGATGAAATAACCTCTCTACTTACAAATATGTCTAACATAATCTCAAGAGTGGAAGCTCAACCTAGAGTAACCCAAAAAGTTACAAATAGACGATAAGTTCAATATTGAAGACCTTTTCAACCTCTAATTTTGCAAAGACCAAATATTGATCAACAAATTCAACCTCCCCTAATGATTGATAATCAAGACCCTAAAGACACTATTCCTATTAATATAAATGATATTAATTATTTTGAAGATTCATCATATTAGAATGTTATTATTCCACTCAATCAAGATTAGTCTCTAATTCAAAATCAATAAAACTCCCAAATTTCCAAGTATCAATATTTTTTTTAATTCCTCATTGCTGAAATAAATAGAAGGCGCGACTTAAGACCGAGACTATGACCTGATAGACCAGTCAAAAAATTTATCTTTTATGAACCATAAGTAAAAGAAATTGAAACACAAACATCATTAATTCAACCACAAAATCATTTACAAGAACAACATACTTCTAAAAAAATTGTTCCAACTATTTTTAATGTTGAAAAGAAGTTAGAAAGAGTTAAAATTCCAATTCCATTATTTGAAACTCTCCAAACATCCATTTTATAAACATCAAGTCTCTAAATGGGTTCAATATTTAAGTGTTGGGTTTAAAGGATGAAAAACCTCTAATTGTTTTTGGTCCTAGTTCATATATGATTGATGAAAGAGTACATCCTTTTTATGTTACTTTGAAAGTTCATGATTACCTTTTATACAATTGTATGCTAGATTTTGGGGTTTCCCATAAACTAATTTCTAAAATAATCATAGATCAACTTCAATGGAAAATCACGAGACCATATCATGATATGTATACTTTTGATTCCAAGAAAGTATCTTGCTTGGGATTAATTAAGGATTTAGTTGTAACACTTGCTCAGATTCCTATGAAAAGTATAGTCTTGGACATAGTTGTTACAGATATTCCCCCAAAATTTGGAATGTTATTGTCAAAATCTTGTTGTGCTAAGTTAGAAGGAAGTCTAAAAATGGACATGTCCTATGCCACAATCTTAGTCTATGGAGGTGAACATTTAGGACTATACAGAGAAGTAAGATTCATCAATACAACTTGTAAACAAAATCAAGAACTTAATCATCCATTTATGCAATTGATCAAGACTTTGGTTGCTTTACTCTGACTGCTAATGATATTTCAAATCCTCAAATCGACATTGATTAAACTGTCAATACCCCTCACTCTTCAAACACTAACATTTGGAAAATGTATTTTGATGGGACATTTTCTAAAAATAGGGTTGGTGTTGGGACTGGAATTGTACTCATTTCTCCTTATAAGAAAAATATAACCCAATCTTTTAAATTAGATTTTGAAGTCACAAACAATGTGGCAAAATATGAAGCCCTAATTTTAGGATTGGAGTTAGCTAAGATTTTTAAAGTTCAAAACTTGGCAGTATATGGTCATTTAGAGTTAATTGTAAAACAAATCCAAAATATTTGTCAAACTAAGCATCGTAGAATTAGAGCCCATAGAAATGAAGTTTGGGATTGTGTAGATAATTATTTTCAAGCCTTCAATATCACATCAATCCCAAGAGAAGAAAATATCCATGCTAATGCTTTGGCAATTTCTGCTATTTCTTTCAAAATACCTCATCCTCTACAATTACATTATCAAATTGAAGTAAAATATAGACCTTCCATTCTTGATAATATGAAACACTGGCAAGATTTTGAAGATGACGAGCAATTTTTTTTTTTTTTTTTACAAGCAATAGATGAATTTTCTACTTTACATGTTGAAGAAGAAAATATTGATGAAATCAAATCAAATGAAGATTATTCAGATTCACATTTAAAACAAAAATTTGTTGATCATAATATCACTCTATTATCAAATAATTACATACCAAAGGGGTTGGTTCCCCTTGAAAGATTTGTTGACCATAATGATGTCTCAAAAACTTCATTGCTAAATTCACAACAAGAAGATTCTCAAGGCTATAATATTGGTACTTTTGAAGAAATCAGAAATGTTAAAATTTCAGCGTCACTGGTTGAAGAAATAAAAGACAAATATATAAATATTTTTAAACATTACAAAGATTCTTTTGCATGTTCACAAAAAGAATTGAAAACCTATGACACAACCATCATTGGGCATAAAATTCCTCTCAAACCAGGAGCTAAACCATTTTAGTAAAAATTAAGAAGAATAAATCCAGTCTTGCTTCCAATCACTGAGAAAGAAGTACAAAAGATATTGGATGCAAAAATAATTGTTCCCTTAAGATATTCTAAATGGATAGCTAACTTACTGCATGTTAGAAAGAAAAATGGATAGATAATATTATGTGTTGAATTCAAAAATCTGAACAAGTTATCTTTAAAGGGCAATTATCCATTACCAAAGATGGATCAATTACTTCAAAGAGTATTAGGTTCTAACAAGATTTCAATGTTAGATGGTTTTTCTGGATATAACCAAATTTTCGTTAGCCAAGGAGACAGAGAAAAGACAACATTTAAAACTCCATTGGGAACATATATGTATGCTAAGATGCCATTTGGTTTAATCAACACTCGAGAAACATTTCAAAGAGCAATGGATTTGATATTTGTTGGTAAAATAAATAAATTCATTGTCATTTATCTTGATAATTTAACTGTGGTTTCTGATCCTGATGATAAACACATGAAACACTTGAAGAAAGTTTTTGAAAGATGTAGATAATAGGTGATTTATGTTAATCCTAAAATTTCACTTTTCGCAATGAAAGAAGATCTATTGGGACATATAATTTGAAAGGAAGGAGTTGTTATCGATCCAAAAAGAGTTTTAGCAATTCAAGTAACTAGTTTACCTAGAAACAAAAAGGAAATTCAGTGCTTTTAGGAAAAATAATTTTCTTGAGAATTTATACCTAATTATGCTGATATTGTGAAAGATGTTAGATCTAAGACTTTTGTGATCCATAATGTAGATACTAGTCTTTTTGATTAATCACATCGTTAGGATTTTGTTGATGTTTCAAACCAACTAATGTGGTTCATCCTTAGGACAAGGTGAGAAATCAATCAATTAGAGTGAATAAATAGTAGGGATGCATCATTGCCAAGAGTTAGTTGTTGAAAAATAGTTGTTAATTAGTTGATTAGTTGAATTGTTTAATAATTTATTTAGAAACTAGTTGTTATATAGTAGTTAAATATTTATTACATAATAATCTAAATTTATTATTAAATAATATCAATTTTTATATTATCTAGAAAAATTAATTTTTATTGCTTGTTAGGGTTTGACTAATCTAATGGTTTAATATTTAGAGTGATACTAGTCATTGTGTAGTAATTTAATGTTTTATTAGGATATCATCAATTGATTATTTAAATATTATCTATAAAAAATTATATCATAAATTAATTATCTAATAATACCAATATTATTAATAATCAATAAATTTATGAGATGCGATTTGTTAGGGTATTATTTGAAGTTAAATTAGGTTAAAGGCACAATTTTTGGAGTAACATAGATTTAATATTATTATAATTTAATATTAAAAATATTAGAGGAAAACCCATCAACCATAGACGATTTAAGGGTTTAATATAGAAAAAAAGGGGTAACTTAATGAATGGACTTGTTTATGGAATATTTTGAGACCAAGGCCTTAGCCTCCGCTCAATTAAGTTCCCCCTTTTTCTATGTAACCCTTAAATTCATTTATAGTTGATGGGTTTTCCTCTAATATTTATAATATTAATTTTATAATAATATAAAATATTTTAATTTACTCCATACATTGTGCCTTTAACATAATTTAACTTTAATTAACTCCGACCCTAACAATCATATCTCATAAATTTATTATTTATTAATATAATAATGGTATTATTAGATAATTAATTTATGATATCAAAACTATTTTTGTTTTTTGTTTTTTTACAGATAATATTTAAATAATCAATTTGACGATATCTTAATAAAACATTTAAATTACTACATAACGGCTAGTATCACTCTAAATATTAAAACCATTAGATTAGTCAAATCCTAACAAGCAATAGAAACTATTTTCTAGATAATTTAAAATTTGATATTATTTAATAATTAAATTTAGATTTTATGTAATAAATAATAAATATTTAACTACTATATAACAGCTAGTTTCTAAATAAATTATTAAACAATTCAACTAATGAACTAATTAACGACTATTTTTCAATGGCTAACTCTTGGCAATGATGCATCCCTACTATTTATTCACTCTGGTCGATTGATTTCTCACCTTGTCCTGAGGATGAACCACATTAGTTGGTTCGAAACATCGACCAAATCCTAACGATGTGATTAATCCGAAACACTGATGTCTACATTGTGAAAGATATTATTGATATGCTTAAAAGGGACCATGAAGTAAAATGGAAAATGCATGCTGGATATTATTTTGCATAGATCAAGAAGGAAATTTTAGAAGCCCTAGTACTATCTAGTCCATATTACACAAAGCTTTTTAGTATCTTCTCCTTTTCCTTAGATACAACCATAGCAGTTGTTTTACTACAAAGAAATGATGATCAATATGAGAAACCAATTTCCTTTTTCAGTAAGGTTATTAGAGATGTTGAACTAAGATATGACATCAAAGAGAAACAAGATTATGCCTTAGTACAAGCTTTGAAAGAATTTAGGATTTATGTGTTACGTTCTCCTATAATTGCTTATGTTCCCACCAATGCAGTAAAAAAAATTCTAAATCAACTTGATACAGATGGAAAGAGGGGAAGATGGATTGCTAAATACTTGAATTTGATCTAGACATCAGAGCTACCAAGTTAGTAAAAGCACAGGGTTTAGATAAACTTCTAGTACTTGGTATCAACACTATTGTTGGTGTCCCAAATTGCTCTATTTTTACCCTATTCCCATAAGCCTTAACCTATGTTTTATCTCTATTTAACGCTCTCATTCCTGCACTAGTCCAAGATAATCATCTATTCCTACATATACTTCGTATTTCATAATTAAGATTTACTAAGTACTTTATTAATTACTTTACATAGATTTGATACCTTTTAGTATCTCTTGTAACTTATGTTTAACTTTCCTAAAAGTAATGGAAGAACTAAGTGTTAATAATTATTTAGCATGATCAGTGCAGACAGATTCCTGCACCACCAACGAGTTGCATCGTGATCTCCACAATATTCCACGCGGGAATTTTTTATCCATGACTCCTAGTTTGGTTGTGGACTATCTGAGGATGGACATTGGTAGCATAGTCAGGGATGCTTGCCAGTAATATGGTCTACAGACAGCAAAGTCTGTGCCTTATTATAACCTTCAGTCAGTTTTGCAATGTTGTTTGTTAGTTCGTTCGGCCGAAAGGCTTGAATAGGAAATGCCTGTAATTAGCATAATATGGCTAAGGTCGAGAGACTGTATATAATGTAGACTGT
The DNA here is from genome assembly GCA_000404065.3 of Pinus taeda. Lineage (NCBI taxonomy): Eukaryota > Viridiplantae > Streptophyta > Pinopsida > Pinales > Pinaceae > Pinus > Pinus taeda. Next base: position 79,878 of record APFE030177055.1, read on the forward strand.
AGGTAGAGCCAAGCTAGCGATCTCTGAGTGGTAATTTCATTTACTTTAAAGTTTTGTATCACCCTCAGTTCTGGGATGGACTCGCATTATCATGTATATTTTCTAATCAAGTTAATACAAGGAACACACCATGTTTTCTTCACGTTGTGTTTAATTTTTATTTCATGCGTGATTAAGTGTTGAACCATTTCATTTCCTAAATGAGAAATGAGTTGGTTGGCTAGGGCCCAGCCAACCCAGCTTGTTTACCCTTGCGCTTTCACCATTTAAAAAGGCTGTGTGAACATTTATTCATTTTCAATTACATGCCTTTGACTGCTCTTATGTTTATTTCAGAGTTCAGAGTTAAATTCATTTCATAGTCAAGCGTGAACAAATCCGTAGTTTGAAAGTTTAATTAAGTTTATTTATTTCTTGCAATTACTTTCTTGCAATTACTTTCTTGTAATTTCCTTCCTGCAATTTCTGTCTTAGTTTGTTTCCACTCGGGTCGTGCAGGAAGATTCTTCCTGTACCAATGCATGTAGTTTCCTGCACTCTGGTTTTACTTTACAACAAGTGTTACGTTCCTTTTCCTGCTTATAATTTCATTTATTCCTTCAAGCAAACGTATTGTCAATTCAAGTAATCATTCTCAATGTTAAGAATTATACTTCTGAAGGATCTTTACATGAACTAATAAACAACGTCATTACAAACACCATACTTTATACTTGTAGTTTATGACTTAATAAAAAGGAACATAAATGTTATAAGTGAATTTCCGAAAGTTAGTTGATGCATGCAAATTACTTTGATTGCTGCTTGATTATTTCAAATTGTTTTTGCTTTATGAAGTTTACTTTCGTTGCAAAGTTTAGTTAATTAAAGCATTCTTTTTCACATGTAATTTATCTTAGAATATATCTTGCAATTGCAATTCTTTTCAACACGTCTTTTAATTCTTTCGAAAGTAAATTGGAAACCTTGGTGAAGGAATCTCTGTTTCAATGCAAGAGATGGTCTCTTGTCACAGGAACAAAGTCAAGGTTTAGAGCACTTCCATAAAGACATAAGTCTTCAGTAAATAAGGTAAAATATACTTTTTCACATAAGTACTGTACCTGCACTAGTGCAAGCATATTGCAATAGTACAAGAATAGGTTGCTTGGTGTAAAGGAAAGATCAATTGGGAAACATATCTTTGCAAGGGCCCACTTGTTAAACTATTAGCCATCTATACTAAAGATAAACATAGCATTTCATTTCAGCATTTAAGATTGCTTCCAATTGTGCGAAAGTTCTTTTACTTGATTTCCTCACAAATTATTCTTTTACATTCCAGCACTAGAATTGCTTTGGTGTCGATTGTCTTTAAGATTGTTTTCTGTCTGATTCTGCAACATTTCATTTAAGAAGTAGAATTAGGAATAGGAAAAGTTCATACCACTTCTGGCATTATCTGTGCCTTGTTTATAAGTTTACAAAACCCTTGGGTTGATAATTAAGTGTTGAGGAATTTGCTTTAGTACAATTTCTGCACCCAACATTTTGGCGCCGTTTCCAGGGAGGCGATTTGAATTGGTAAGAATTTTCCATTTTTTGCAATAGGGGTAAGTCTACTATTATTTTTTCTGCAGTGTGATTCTATTTTCTTGAAGGAATTTATAGGTGTTCAGTCATTTTTAAGTTGCAACATTTTTATTGGAATTTTGTTTTGTCTTTTTTTTGAAATGAATGCCTAAAAGAGGTAGGGGTCCGAAGCCAACTAGGGGCCAAAGAAATACTGATAAATTTGAAACCAAATCTCATATTGGGCCTTATTTTGCAGACATAAAGTCCAAACAAACCCAAACTCATCACACAGGAACAGTCCACTTGGGCTCTGGCAGCAGTGGTTCAGGTGTGACACGTCCCACAAAGGGGAAGAAGGGGACTATTAGAACCCATAGTCAGTTTTCTTAGCCTATTGAGAGTGGTTCACATGGAAGAACAACAATGGGAGATCAGGAAGACCATGCAGAAGGAACTGGTGAAAATCAGGTAAATGAGGAACAATCCACTTCTGGATTCCCAATTGTGGATCATGATACACAAGTAGAAATGAAAAATATTTCACCATCAGCTCTTCCTCATTTCTACAGTAAGGTACATGAAGATCTAGACTCTTTCCTATTTGAGTTTGATATTTTGTGTAGAAGTTATGATTATTCATCTGATGCCTAGAGGTTAAATCTGTTTCCTGCAACTGTCAAGGACGTAGCACTCCATTGGTTCATGGGACTAGGAGGAAACACTATATCTTCTTGGGAACAAATGAAGAGAGTGTTCTTGTCAAAATATCAGGAATATTGTAAGACTAGAGATATCTAAGATGAAATATTTACTATTGTGCAAAATGATGATTAGACTCTAGAGGACTACTTGGAGAGATTCATGTACATCCTCCAAAGGTCAAAGCACAAATCTGATCTAAGTACCATTAGAACCTTGTTCTTATGGGGGCTTACTAATGATGCTAGGAATAATCTAAATCTGTTAGGACAAGGGGATATTGCGCAAAAATCTTTTGATCAAATCTGTGACTTGTGCAGGACATTCTCGAGGAACCAATATAGATCCGGTAAAGGAATTCAGAATAAAAATAATAAAATTGAATCTAATGATGCAATGATTATTGGATTAGAAAACAAGATGGACAATATGAAAATTTAAATAATGAATATTGTTAGTAAACAAATAGACTCTTTGAAGTTTCAACAAAAACTTGTAGAGGAACAAGAGGCATTGTCTATTTTTTGTCCAAAATGTAGAAGAAAGCATCTTTTAAGAGAATGTCCTCTCGATATTAAACAAACTAATAAATGTGCAATTTGTACAGAGAACCATACCACAGAAAAATGTCCCTCCATACTTGGGCTGAAAGTTGTACTTGAAGGAGGACAACCTGAACCCGAATCACTGCATGCTATGTGAGCATGAAGAAACTGGCCTTAGGTAAGTGCAAGTATGGCTCTTGAACCTCCACCGCATTTTTTGGTTATAATGCACATTCATATTCCTATCCTAACAATAGCCACTCTCAACATTGGTAGCATACGAACTAGTATCATTATGGGCAACCCTCCCAATCTTGACAACAAGGATGGAGAGGGCCAAACCATTCATGTCTTGCACCTATGCAGTCATACCCTCCTACATATGCACCTTACCTAATGCCACAACCATTAGTACCTCATCTGAGTTAGGCAATGCAACCATTGCCTTTACCTCCACCATTTCGACCTTCTCAGCTACCTTGTTGGGCACGAGATCCCCCCCAAGGCAAGTTTTGGGGCTTAAAGCCCAAGTTTTGACTAAGTCCGATGTAAAGACTCCGCGATTAGTGAGCGTGGAGTGCAAAGTTGTAATTAAGTCATAGGGTTTTCCACCCTTACTTTTGTAATGTAATGTTGGCTTCAGAGTTCTACCCAGGGTCCGAAGACCATGGGATTGTATAAATAAAGCGAGGCTCTAAGTGTAAAGAGACATAAATTGATCCATGTAAGATCTAATGATGAAGCATTAAGTCTAAGTGTAAAGTCGAGTCTTTGGGTCGTATAGTAGAAGAAGGCTTTGCAACTGAGTGTGTAGAGGCCTAGTAGTCCACAGCTAAGTGCACAGACCCCTGCAGCTAAGTGCACAGGGCAGGTTGAGTCTATAACTGATTGAAGCATTAATAAAGATAATTTTTACATTATTTCTGGGTATCTTTTCCTATTTTATGCATTGAAGTATATTGGGTATGAATTGCAAGTTTATTGTTTATTTGTTGCGCGAACATATATGAATGTGTTGAATAAGTGAATAGAAGATAAAGTACCTGTTTATGCAAAGATAACTAACTATTATAGGAAGATAAGTAAGACTCGTGGTGTAACTTGGGGAATTAGTGTAGATTGCTACTTTAACAGCACAAAAGCTCCTCAACCCCTAGTTAGGGTTGTGCGAAGGCAAGTGTAATAGGGTGTGAAGGCCTCGTAGGTCAGGAAAGTGCACGAAGTGACCTGTGTGAAGATACTCACAATTGGACTAAATAGACCCTTCAGACATCTCAAGGGTGCAGAAACTTGGTTCCAGCATCCTCCCAGGTGAGACCTCAGTTTGCGCCACGCGAGCTATTGCCGAAATGGCCAGTAGTACAAGGATTTGTTTGGCTAAATAACTTCGAACCTGAGTCAGGCCCCATCAAGCGAACAAATGGTTATGTTGCTGAGACCGGAATCTGCATAAAGATGCCTATTGTCATATCATTGAAATCCAACTAAGAAGGAAATTGAAGGATGGTTGGACAGGAGGACTCACGAGTTCACGGTGCAGGACAATTGGAATCCACAACTATCAAAGGAAGAGTGGTTAGACTGCTACCTGTACACATAGATCCACAAAATTTTCTTCACATCTTTCCCTACTGAGCTATACGAGTGGATAACAAAGCTAGCAGATAGCCAAGGAAGGTGTAAGCTTGACAATCCTATTGTGTGGACCCCAGAGTTGGTGCGCAGATTGGAAGCATCGAAGGATAAGATCACGCGTGTTGTTGATCACAGTCTCGATTTTATTATAGGAGGATTCATTATTGAGTTCGCGATAGATACTTCAATTAGCTATAGCGAGGCTAAGCGACGCTTTCTCAAAGGACCGTGAGGTACGTAAAGTCTCTAAATACTTGGATTAAAATATTATTGTGTGAAAAGAGGTTTATGCAATTACCTTGATGTCCGTAGCCACAGGAAGTGGAAAAACCTACAGAAACGAAGGAAGTAAGGGACCAGAGAATAGCCCTTTGATTTCACCTCCGCGAGGGGATGAGGATGAGCTCGCGAAGGTCTTGCTGCAAAGTGCGATAAATTTGATAAGGGAGAGGATTCCACGCATACCACCCCCACCCACACCACCACCAGCTTCATCGCCTTCACCTGCATCTTCACCCATACCACCTCCACCACCACTGCAAGTCAATATGGCAAGTGTGATAAAGTTGCATGTGTTCAAGGGAGTAGGAAATGAAGATCCGGACTAGTTTTGGTTTGTAATAGGAGCCGTATGGGAAGAAAAAGGGGTTACAGATGTTAATATAAAGAAAGCGATGCTGGTCAACGCTTTGCAGGATCGCGTACTGACCTGGTATATTAAGAATTCTAATGACAATCCGAATGTGGGGATCACAGATATCCAAATTGCGCTGAGCAGAGAATTTAGTAGGTCGAAGTTAGAGGCGTAGTCGATCATTGGATTCAAAGAGATCACAATGCTACCAAATGAGACTCATTGGGAGTTGGATCAGAGACTGAAGTGCACAATTCGTGAAGCTAACATAAATTTGATAAATGGACAACACCGTGAATGGTTTTTCACCTCGCTAACACCGCATTTGAGGAACACGATGTCGCAACAAAGGTTAACGACTTAGGCAAAGGCCTTGGAGATTGTGATGAGGCTGCAAGAGACCCAGATACAGGATCCTAACTTGGGAGTTCAAAAAGATCCACGTGCAGTTTAAAAACTTATGCCTTGAGATGTAGAGTCTGAAACAGGACATGACAGCCTGACCAAAAGTGCACGAAGAGGTATGGTGCGTTAAATGTAAGAGTCAAGATCATGACAAGGACCACTGCCTGGTGTTCGTGAACTATCTCGCAAGACAAGGACCAATGCCATTAAAATTAGAGGCACAAGCAGGACCTAGCACGACACCTGCTTTGTGGTGCGTGATTTGTCAAATAGGAGGAAAGAATTCTACGGACAACTACCATTTGTTACAGAAGTATACAGAAAATTCGCAACAATTGTTCTGTAATTTTTTTAGATCGGTTGGACACAATGAGCGAACTTGTAGAAGCCATGAGATGATGATGGATAGAACTCCCACCTATAGGGTTCAAGCCGAAACGCGACCCCTTGACTAGAATGCAGCAGTGGCGCAAACAAATTTCAGGGGTGTGGATGAGGCCAAGGTGGAGGAGGACGTGGAAGAGGTTGCGGACAACTGATATGCTACAATTACAGAGGGCCAAGACATTATGCCTATGATTGTATGAATCCAACGCATCCATCATGCCTGTATTCTACCTTGTTTGATCATGAGATGGAGGATTGTCCTACGCTGATAGCTAGGCTACACGACAAGGGAGCGCTACAACCTCCCCCGACTCAGATCCTATAGATGATGAGGTCTGAGCCACGCGAAGAAGATCCAAATCTGAACATTGTGCTTTGAAGTGGAATTACGACAAGAGATGATAAAGGCAAATAACTCGAAGATAGTACTTGGGTTCATAAGGCTTCAACGAAAGAAGCAAAGTTTGATTTGGAGCGTGCTAAGAAAACCTTCATGGAAGCTAAGAAGAGCTTCGCTGATGCCTCCACTTCAGGAAGCAAAGATAGATCGAAGCAGGAGATGGACCCATCTATGCTTACGACGTTCCTAGAAACATGCATGAAGCTACTGCGTGACAGTAACACTATAAAGGGATTGTAGGAACTCATTTACAGATTCACAGGAACTACGCTAGGAGAGCCGTGCATAGTCCAGAAGATTGGAAACCATGCGACGAGGACGGGAAGAGAAATGAGGTTGGCCGTGTAGATTGGAGAATATGAGATGGACCAAGTAATTCTAGACCTAGGACCGGACATGAACGTTTTGTTGAAGTAGACATGGGAGCACATGGGAAGGCCTACACTGCAATGGTCTCATATTCAGCTGTGAATGGAGAACCATCAAAATATAATACCTATGGGGAGATTGTAGGGAATGACCGTGGATATTGAAGGGGTAAGTGTGCTAGTAGACTTTGAAGTGATAGATATTGTTGATTACAACAATCCCTACCTAGTGCTATTAAGAATCAATTGGGCCACTGACATGAATGGGGTGATTAATCTGAAGAAGCGCAAGATGATTTTTGAGAAAATGTCTCTGCGTGTAGTCATACCTTGGGACCCTACAAAAGAATCGCGCTACATAGAGCCGGTGCCTGATGATGAAAGCAACAATGATTTGGACTGCATCTACAAGATAACCGCGTGAGAGCAAGACTAGGTAAATCCCACCACAGATGGATGAATCTCATGGGAGCGCGAAATCTCCTGTATCTCGGATTCAGATGAAGAGATAGAGAAATGACAGAACCGGTTACACGAGGTAACCACGCTGAACTGTAACATGATGACAAGATCACTGCGTTGCATATCGATAGAAGTGAGAGATTTGCCTACTTATGATGGATTAGGTGAGGTAGATGCTTTCTTGGATAGATTTGAAAGGGAGGTGCCAGAAAAGAAACGTTTCCAGGCTTTGAAATGGGTACTACATGCTACGCCTACGAGGTGGTGGGGTACGCACCAAGGAAGCTTTGAGGACTAGGGTGAATGCAGGAGAATGATGCACATGCATTTTGGGAAGCCTTAGATGTGACTAACATACAACTATGATGAATGGGATGATCCGCACGTGCACTTGGCCAAGTGGAAAAAGGTCTATAGAGAAGAGCCACAATCTGAGTGGGTGCACCTATTCTATCATAGCCTAGATTTTATACCCATGAATAGGTATATAGAGACAGCGCTCCACCATGGGACGAGTGAATGGGATATCCTGTGTGAAGGGTTCCTGTTAACCTTCACTTTTGAGGATAGTTGGTGGGACACCATTGATGTCGTGCTACAAGCGGTAAAAGCAACTATCTTTAGGATACCACAGGAGCCGATAGAATCAATTTAACCTGAATGGGCTACTCAGCTGAGTTGCGCACTGGAGTGTTATAATGTAAATGATGAAGAAGATGATGAGGATCCATAGAAAATTAACATTCCAGAAATAGAAGGCCATCACAAGGTTGAAGGACCATTGATTGAAGACCCTGACATAACCGTGCCGGTAAAGACAAAGCAGGTGAACATTGGTACAGAGGCCGAACCTAAGTATGTAATGCTCGGTGACTACTGGGATGATGCGACGGTGGATAAAGTCACTGAGTTATTCCATGATATTAGGACTTATTCCCGACCAAGATCACAGACTTAAAAGGAATCATCAGAGATTTAGGAATGATGAGGATCATATTAAAGCCTAACGTGAAGCCAGTTAAGCAGAGGCCTTACCACTTGAATTCGAAATACAAGTAGAAGGTCTGCATAGAACTAGACAAAATGCTCGCAACAGGAAACATTGAGTCAGTGGAAGAATACAATTGGGTAAGCCCTATGGTTGTGCAAGAAAAGAAGCAGAAGGGAGAGATAAGAATATCCGTGGATCTCATAAAATTGAATGATGCATCTGTGCATGACCCATTCCCAACTCCATTCACAAATGAAGTATTGGAAAATGTCAGTGGGCAGGCATCATATTCTTTCACTAACGGGTTCTCAGGGTACCACCAGATCAAAATCGTGCAAGATAGGAGCAAGACAACCTTCGCGACTGAGTGGGTCTGCTTTCAATACATTGTTATGCCATTCGGGTTGAAGAATGTGCTGGAAATATTTTCACGCATAGTTGTTGTAACATTCAAGGAGTATATCCACAAGTTCCTGGAGGTTTATCTTGATGACTGGACTGTATTTGGGTTGGTTAAGCACCATGTAGTGAGCTTACACTTGATGTTGGATACCTACCAAAGACACCAAATCACGTTGAACATTAAGAAGTGTACTTTCATCGTTCCTTTTGGGAACCTCTTGGGACACATGGTTTTGTAGACAAGGACTGATAGTAGACCCTGCAAATATTGCGGTGATTCTAAATTTGGAAGTGCCATGAAGTGTGAAACAGTTGCGCACTACCCTGGAACATACAGGGTACTACAGGAAATTCATCAAAATCTATGCCCAGATCACCGTGCCAATGGAGAAGCTATTGAAAAAAGATGTCATGTTTTGCTGGAATGATGATTGTAAGAAAAACCTAGATGTACTAAAATAATAGATGGCCTTTTTGCCGATCCTATTCTTCCCGAAATGGGACGAGGAGTTTCATGTCCATGTCGACGCATCGTGTATAACACTGGGAGTGGTACTAACCAAAGGGTGGAGAGGGCTTGGATCACCCTATCACGTTCGCGAGTCGTAGAATGTCTAAAGCAGAAAAAACTATTCCACCATTAAACGCGAGGGATTGGATATGGTGTACGCGCTCCAGAAATATCCGCACTATTTTCTAGGGGGACACTTCAAGATGTATACAGATCACTTCGTGCTGAAATACTTGGTCAATAAGCCTGTGTTGGGGGGGCGCTTATGCAAGTCGCTTTTATTGTTCCAAGAATATGATTTTGAGGTCGTTGTGAAGCCTGGGGGACTGAACGCGGGATCAGATCAGCTGACGTGCATTCAGACAGGAGAGGAATCTACTAGCCTGGAGGAAGGGTTACTTGATGCACAACTCCTTGTTATGTGCCTAGCGGATGGAAACTTTGAAGATATAATCCACTTTCTCATGACTCAAACTGCGCCGAAAGAGTGCTCCATCTAGCAGAAGAAGGAATTGGTGGTGTGCACGACATATTTTTCTGTCATTGTGGGGCACTTATATAAGATGGGAAATGATGAGATACTGCAAAGGTATGTACCTGAATTTAAATGAAGCGATATCCTCACGAACGCACATGGGGGCACTGTAGGAGGACACTATGCAGGGAGAATGACCGCGCAAAATATTCTTCATGCAGGGTTGTGTTGGCTGACCCTTCATCAGGATTCAAAAGCACATTACAAGGCCTGTGATGTATATCAAAGAACAAGTAAACCATCGCTGAGGGACGAGATGCCTTTGAATCCACAAATGACGCTACAACCCTTTGAAAAGTGTGCGATCAACTTCGTAGGACCTATCAAACCTCAGGGAAAAATGGGCACGAGATACATTATCACTACGACAGAGTACCTAACTCGTTGGGCAGAAGTGCAGCCAGTAAAAGATTGCACGACTGTGAAGTTTTGTTTGAACACATATTCACATGATTTGGATGTCCATAGATCTTGATGAGCGATCACGGTACACATTTATTGAATGAAACAATCAGCGCGTTGAAAAAAGAGTTTCAGGTGTATCATCAGAAAAGCACACCGTATCATCCACAAGCCAATGAGACAATAGAAGCATTTAACAAAATACTGGAGACTGCGTTGACCAAAGTATGCAACGTGCAACGAAGTGATTGGGACCTGTGCATACCTACAGTATTATGGGCTTATAGGACGACATACAAGAAACTGACAGGACAAACACCTTTCCGGCTAGTCTATGGAGTGGAAGCCGTAATGCCAATGGAGTATATCATGCCTAGTCTATGCATATCAGCGCTCACAGGTATGATGGACCGTGGAGCCTTGGAGGAGAGGCTCGCGCAGTTGGAGGAAGTCGAAGAGGAATAGCTTTTAGTTGGATTCCATTAGCAGGTACAAAAGCAACATGAAAAGGCCTGGCATAATCGACATATTAAGTTGCGCACCTTCAAGGTGAACAATTTGGTGTTACTATATGATAGTAAGATTGATAAATTCCCAGGAATGTTCATAATGCAATGGCTGGGACCATATGTTATTAAGGAGGTCACAGACGGAGGCGCGGTGCAGTTAGTAAAGCTAAATGGAGAACCTTTCCGAGGCAAAGTGAATGGCAGTCGATTAAAGCCATACATGGTTGTCTCGGCTATCTGACTAGTCGACCAAAGCAAAGTCTTAGTGCTCTAGGTAGCTGAAAGGAGGCGTGGGACTATAAACAGGTGCAGAGGACACAGGAGTAGATACAGGGAAGTAGTTCAAATATCGGAGTCTCTGAACAACGCATCCAGGAGATACAACATGTAGTCACTAAGTGTGCTCCCGACCCTTCAGCAGTTTGAGCAGAATTGGGAGGTCTCCGCGCGAATATCTCTGCACCGATAGAGTGACTCGAGGGCAAGTCGCGATGTTTGTGTTGGGGGCCTGTTGGGTGTGGGATCCCCCCCAAGGCAATTTTTGGGGCTTAAAGCCCAAGTTTTGACTAAGTTCGATGTAAAGACTCCACAATTAGTGAGCGCAGAGCACAAAGTTGTAATTAAGTCATAGGGTTGTCCACCCTTACTTTTGTAGTGTAATGTCGGCTTGAGTGTTCTACCCAGGGTCCACAGACCATGGGAGTATAAAGAAAGCGAGGCTCTAAGTGTAAAGAGACATCAATAGATCCATGTAAGATCTAATGATGAAGCATTGAGTCTAAGTGTAAAGTCAAGTCTTTGGGTTGTAGAATACAAGAAGGCCCTATAGCTGAGTGCGCAAAGGCCTAGTAGTCCGCATCTGAGTGTGCGGACCCCTGCAGCTGAGTGCGCAAGGTAGGTTGAGTCTGTAACTGATTGAAGCATTAATAAAGAGAATTTTTACATTATTTCTGGGCATCATTTCCTGTTTTATGCATTGCAGTATATTGGGTATGAATTGCAAGTATATTGTTTATTTGCTGCGAGAACTTATATGAATGTGTTGAATAAGTCAATAGAAGATAAAGTATCTGTTTACGTGAAGATAACTAACTTTTATAAGAAGATAAGTAAGATCCATGGTGTAACTTGGGGAATTAGTGCAGATCACTACTTTAGTAGTGCAAAAGCTCCTCAGCCCCTGGTTAGGGCTATGCAAATGTGAGTATAACAAGGCATGAAGGCCTCACAAGTCAGGAAAGTGCGTGAAGTGAACTGTGCAAAGATACTCATAGTTGGACTAAATTGACCCTTCAGACATCTCAAGGGTGCGGAAAATTGGTTCCAACATCCCCCCATACTACTTTGGCTAAATAACTCTGAACCTGGGTCAGGCCCCATCAAGCCAACATGCCTTCCCAACCTCTACCTAACCCCAATAACAAAGTACTACATATGATCCATTCAATGAACCCACTTTCCTAATTCAAATATCAGTCCATGCTAGTTGGAGTCAATGACCTCCAATTGAGATCGAGGAAGATAGTAACCTTAGAAAATTAAAAGTAGCCTATGGTGATTATCAATGAGAAATGCAAGGAAGAAACTCCTGACCATTATAAAAAAGATGACACCATCCAACCTATCCCCGTACTTCTGAGCCTTTTCCATCTTCTTCCAGCTGACCTCCCTATTGAGAGAGGTTAGTTGTGGAGAAGAAAGACCCCATTCTTAAGTCTAGCCTGGATTCTGAGCTTAGGAACCTTTTCATAAAGGTACCTTTTCTCCAAGATATTAAAGAGATCCCCATTTGCACAAAAATCATTAGGGAACTCTGTCTCAAGAATCCAAGAAGGAGAAGATTAGAACCTCAAACCATTTAATTTGTTGGTAGAGCAGCAGAGTTAATGATGGGGTGTATGCACATGGAGAAATATACCAACCTCCGAAACCCTGTTATCTCTATTCAGCTAGGTGATGTCCTTGTCTTCAATGTAGCTATAGACCTAGGGGCAGCCATTAATGTTATGAACAAACAAACCATGGATCAACTTGGATTGGTCCATATTCGTCCTACTGCTACTATGCTTGAACTAATAGACAGATATAAAATTAAGTCGGAAGAGTTATTGGATGATGTGGTCATTTCTCTAGACTCTTGGAAATACCCCACAAACTTCATTATGCTTTAGCTAAAGAACCCTGTGGGAGGACATCCCTTGGTATTGCGATGACCATGGCTTGCTACGACTGATTCTTATATCGGATGTCATTCTGGTGACATGTATATTTCCTATGGAGATTCTAGGAAGAAGGTCACCTTGTATCCACCTACTAGATCCATTCAGGAGCTTTGAGACACTTTATGGTTAGACTACAGTAGTGATGAGGAGACTCAGCTTGTTTCCTTGATACATCAGAATGCCGAGTTCTCACGGGAGGGTGAGATTCAAGACTTCCTGAACAATCTGAGCACCATGCCCAATTTTGAGTCATTGAGTGATATTTTTAGTCTAGATTTTCAGGAAATATATGACTCTCTACCTCCCTCACCACCATCTCTAGCGACACCTCTATGTACTCTTGAGCCTGATACCACTCTTGTTGAGATTAGTCCAAGTAAATCCTTGCATATCAGTTCAGACTTGGATTCTTCCCAGCAAGAGCAGCTTGTAAATTTGTTGGGAAACCATCTTGATGCCTTTGCATGGGGCTATGAAGATATGAAAGGAATCCCTCTTGAAACTTGTACCCACCATATCTATATTTAGGATGGAGCCCAACATGTCTGACAACCGCAAAGGCGAATGAACCTAGCTCTAAGAGATGTTTTAAAGGAAGAATTGCAAAAAATCTTTGTTCTTTCTTGTTTGTTGGTTTGGATAACTGGGTTACTCATGGACCAAGCCTTCACCAACATGGGTTTACCAATGCTCCGGTGGCTGCATTGGAAGTATCACTTCACATGATCAAGCCCATGCACCGTTAGCGTAGGAGTAGGAGTAGTTTTTTCTTTCAGTTGTTTGCTTGTATGCTTGTTTGTTTACATGTTTGGTTTTCTTGTTTGTTTGCTTGATTATTTGTTTACTTGCTTTGCTTTCACTTTTTCTTCTTCTCTTTCTTTTCTTTGTTGTTAGTTCGTTCACTCCTTTCTTTTGTAGGTTAGTTTTGCATGAAACCATGTGTGACTCATGAAACGAGCCGGATAAAATACGAGAGGGCTTGTACAACTATCATGACTCAATTACCCATCATCTTGCCGCTGTATTATGAGCTTGCTACTTTTATTCCATGATAAGTCGAAGGAAAATACATACTGTTCGAAGTGAACCTTGGTGAAAACGAAACACTTGCATGCTAACTAGTGTCACCTGCTCTAGTCAATTGTTTTTGGGTAAACCATTGTCAGCTCAGTCAAGTAGAGTAAGGTGAGGGGGGAAACCTTAATAGGCATGTCAGAGATACAATAAACTACTTCTCTTCTGGAACAACCCCTTTTTTTCTCAATAAGTCGGGATCCCTCTTCTGCCTATGAAATGAATATGTGCTATGCACAATGAAAAATGAAAAAAAATTAAAAGTAAAAATAAAAAATAAAAAAAAATGAATAAGGAGAAAGAAGAGAAAGTATACTTGCGTAGGGAGGTAATGCAAGTAACTCCGTTGGGGTATTGACCAGGCTCGCTAGTAGTAGATCCATGCTTGTGTTCCTATGTGACTCCATCGGGGTACTGTCTAGGCCTGCTAGTAGTGGAGAAACACCAAAGATGAAACTGAGACTCTGACGACTATACTGCTTGTGCACCTATATACCCCTCAACCCTAATCAAAACAACTGTATTTCCTGTTGAAGATAATGAAGAATATCTTAGAATAGTGTGAGTTGGTTCACAAGACCTCAAGATAAGAATTAGTTTCTATTTTCTAGGGTACGGTTCTAACTTCCCTAAAACCATGATTGCTATATAATGTGTGATGTACATTGAGCGTTCTACAGAGCCAGACTCTCCTGGTTCAAACTTTCTTTCATAGAGCTGACCAGTGGGTGTTTTATTTATTAAATACAAACATTGCATTTTTAACATGGTATCAGAGTTATAGGAAGGAGCAACCTGTACGTTGAGTGAAGAATCTGCCTGGCACACCTGAGTCAAAAGCAGTGCGTGGTTTGGGCATGGAAAAGTGTTGAAGCACGTGTATCAGTAGGAAATTCACACTGATATCAGTAGTAAAATTATGTGATTTTCCCTTGTCTAACTCGGTGCGACTGAAGGGGGGAATGGTGCGAATCCGCTGTGGTAAATCGCGCAGACCTTGCGGAACAATAAAAAAAAACTGTGTTCGTCGTGGTTGCGTGTTTCTGTTTGGGAATTAGTTGTGGTAACAAGCTGCGGGATCAACCTCCTCAGAGGTCACTTGAAGTAAGGTTGCTACGATCATGGAGGTATGCCTTGGAGGAGACTTACCATAGGAGGCTGCTGCATGGAAAAAGGCCGCGGAATGCCGTGGAGATCCCTTGAGGGTGTGAGAACTCCAGAGCTGGGGCCGTGGTAGAAGCTGTGGTAGAGGCCGCGAAGGAAGCCACGATGGTTTGCGTGTGTGCTGCAAGATCAAGTAGTATTCGAGACCATTTGTAGGAGGCCACATAGTGGAGGCCTAAGACCTACAAGAAGGCTATGTGGAGAAATCTAGAAGGAGGCCGAGGTTGCTGCAGACTCATGGAGGAATATTCGTGTGGAGGAACATTCGTGTGGAGCGTGAGAAAGGTAGTGAGGATTTTCGTGGAGGCCACAAGATCCAATAGCATGGAGGAGCGTGCATTGACTGATTTGTTAGTCTTTTTTCATCGCCACTATGGATTGCCATGAATTGTAGCAAGAGATCAGCATGAGAAGGAATCCACGAGCAGAACGAGGACTCGCGGAGATCACAAACATGTCTTTCATAAAGATCTGGGGTACATCTAACATATTTTTTCTTTACCTGTCAATATTTATTTGTTTTAATCACCAAGATGAATAATGAAATGATCGAAGCATACTTAAATGAGCATAACAAGCTTGATGGCTCCAATTATGCGAATTGGATATTCAAGATGCAGACTCTGCTAGAAGTGCAGAGTGCTTGGATGATTGCAAATGGGGATGAGCAGAAACCAACAATTGGATTAGCATCGATCCTAGATTGGGAGAAGCGAGAAGGTAAAGCAAGGATGTTGTTGAAGATGTCAGTGACAGACTGCATCATACCACATATAAGAGAATGTAAATCAACAAGCAAAATTTGGGGAATATTGAAGGATTTGTATTAGATCAGGAATACAAATCGTCTTTTGTTCCTCAAGAGAAAGATTTTATCCCTGAAGATGGAGGAGGATGAAATAGTTTATGCCTTCATAGCGAGGATCAAAAAGATCTGAAGAACAAATTGGCAGACATTGGTGATACAGTTGTAGATACAAATTTAGTAACCTGCCATGAATGGTGTGACCGATGACTACCAAATGTTTATCACTGGGATAAAAGCAAGAAAGAAAATCCCAAAGTTTGAAGAATTGACAGGAATATTAATGCAAGAAGAAGAAACAAGATCAACTCTGAAGCCCCAGAGTGCAGATCTTGCTTTGATGGAAAAGAAGAACTTCTTCAAAGGAGAAGGAAATCTGCAACAGCAAAATGGAGGAAACTCACAGAAAAGACCAAACCAAACTCAAGGTATGCATCCAAATAGAAAAAACTATGAAATTAAGTGTTTTTATTTCAGAAAGATTGGTCATATCGCTAAGGAGTGCAGGAAGAAGAAATATCATGAACAACAGCAGAAGCAGAAATGACATGCAGGTCATCTTGCAAATGACAATCATGTGCAAAACTTCAGATTGTTCATGGCAGACTTTGATGAGAATGTTGATGCAAACATCTGGTATGTAGATTCGAGAGCATCCACACATATGACGGGGAACAGACAATGGTTCAAAGATTTTAAAGAAATCAACGATGGAGCACAAATTTACCTTGGTAATGATAGAAGTCATCAGATCAAAGGGTGTGGAAAAATCTCTATCATTTTACCTAATGGTACTGTAAGACATATTTATAATGTCATGTATGTGCCCAGTGTAACAAAGAACTTGATTTATGTATCCATGATTACAGATCAAGATCTAAAAGTTGATTTTTTTAAATATAATTGTTATATTAAAGATCGGTTGGATGGTATGAAGACTATTTCTACAGGAATTCGAACAAGATGTTTGTAAAAATTGGATGTAAGACCAGCACTAGTTCGAGCCTTGACAACAACAAGTTTGACTACATAAGAGTTGTGGAATCAGAGATTTCGTCATATCAACTACAATTATTTGTTGTTACTTCAGAAAAAGGAAATGGTAAGAGATATTCCTATGTTAAAACAAGTGCATAATGATTGTGATGCTTGTACATTAGGAAAGATGCATAGAGAAGAATTCCCTATTTGAATAGAAAAGAAACAAAGATACATACTTGAATTAGTGAACTCAGATCTTTGTGGACCCATGCAAACAAAGTCATTATGAGGTGCACTGTAATTTTTACTGTTTGTTGATGACTGCACAAAGTTTTCTTGGGCATATTTTTTGAGTAAGAAAAGTCACACATTTGAATACCTTAAGCAGTTCAGAAACATGATTGAAAAGAAAAAAGGGAAGCATATAAAAATTCTCCGCTCTGATCAAGGGGAGAATACAGGAAGGATGAACTTATCAGGTATTGTAAATACCATGGGATATTACAACAATTCACAGTACCCAATAATCCTTAGCAGAATGGAGTAATGGAAAGAAAGAAAAAAACATTGGTGGAATGTGCTAGGAGCATGTTGAAAGGTAAGGATCTTTCGAGTGGTTTTTGGGCTGAAGCATTGAATACTATAGTTTATTTGAAAAATAGGAGTCATACAAAGAGTCTCGAGTTTAAAAATCCTTATGAAGCATTATATGGATTTAAGCCTACAGTAAAACATCTAAGAGTGTTTTCGTCAAAAGCATTTACCCACATTCCAAAGTAAGACAGAAGAAAACTAGATTCAAAAGCCATCATATGTACCTTTGTAGGGTATTGCTCACAATATAAAGCTTATATATTATTTAATCCATCTACCCACAAGATTTTTGTTAGTAGAGATGTCATATTCCATGAGCATGTTCTTGAAGAATCTAATAAGCGTAATGAGGAACGAGATATTCCATTCTTGGTGGAAGAAAGTAAAGAAATAGAAAACAATTAGCATCAATAGACAAAGGCAGAAGAAGAGAATTCAGATGCAGTAATCAAGCTGAGTCCAACAAAGGGAACTCAGAATGGGTTAGAATCTACACCAACACTCAGAATATCAGGTAGGCAGACTCAATTGCCTCCTAGATACAAGGAAAATTCTTTTAAAACTAGTATGATGAATGTTGTTGAACCTTCTAGTTCTAAGGAAGAAAATGAATGTAGTGAATGGAAAATAGTTATGGAACAAAATATGAATCTATAATCAGGAACAACACTTGGGAGCTGGTTGAACTTCCTAAAGGGAAACAAACCATAGGTTGTAAATGATTGTCTAAACCCAAGATTAATGTAGATGGAACCATAAATAAATTAAAATCTAGATTGGTAGCAAAGGGGTATTCACAAAAAGAAGGCATTGGCTATTAGCAAACCTTTGCTCCCGTAGCTAAACTAAATACCATCAGAATGTTGATTGCTTTAGCTACTAAGAAACATTGGATGATTCACCAATTATATGTAAAATATGCATTTTTAAATGGAGAACTAAAAGAGGAGGTTTATTCAGAGCAACCTGAGGGTTTTATCCATAAAGGGAAATAACATTTAGTCTGTATATTAAAGAAATCTCTATATGGACTAAAGCAAGCACCCAAGTCCTAGTATGAAAATATTGATTCATTTTTCCTGCAACTTGGCTACAAAAAAAGTAAAAATTACCCTAATCTGTATACCATGAAAGATGAAAAGGGGCGCATAGTGTTGTTTTCTTTGTATGTAGATGATTTAATTATTACAGGTGATGCTATTGCTCTAATCAGAGAAATCAAGCAACAAATGTCACAGGTGCTCGAAACGAAAGACCTTGGTGAATCAAGATATTATTTGGGTCTTGAGATTTGGAAAGATTCAGGATGAAATTTTCTATCCCACGGTAAGTATGTCAAAGGTCTACTGGAAAGATTCAAGATGGATCAGTGTAAGGCTGCAGCAGTACCATTATATCAGAACATTAAACTTCAGAGTGAGGATGGCTCTAAAGAGGCAGATGCGACACTTTATAGACAACTGGTTGGGAGCCTAATCTACCTAACCACTACTAGGCCAGATTTGGCTTATCTAGTCAGTGTGCTAAGTCAATACATGTCCAAGCCACTTGAGAGTCATTGGAATGTAGCAAAATGTGTTTTGAGGTATCTACAAGGTACTAGAGACTATGGTATTATTTATATTGATTCATCTGATGTTAGATTGACAGGATTTATAGCTTCTGACTGGGCTGGAAATGTAGATGACCGTAGATCCATAACAGGCTATGCATTTAGCATTGGATCCGGGGTAATTACTGTTGAGTCCCAATCTTGCACCTTTCTTTCACCTTTTTCTAGCTTCTTTCCATTCATCTGAACCTCCTAAGTCATCAATACCATTGCATATAAGCTAAAAAAAAGAGCATTTAAAGTGGTTTCTTGACTATGTGTTTGTGTTGCTATTTGAACTAGATTTTTGTTTATGAGCTGCAGAATCTTGTCACTTTCTGCAGCCAGCCCAACTTTCCGCAGCTGTTTTGTCAAAGTCTATATTGCAGTTGTTTTCAGGATAATCGAGCCACATGGGAAAGTTGAAAACAACGTGGACATGGACCGAGTCCTATTGGCTTAGTCGAATTCATCAAAAGAGGCCATAGTCAACGGGAGGGAAAGCAGTGGTCAACCTAAGAGTCCTACGGTGATAAAACTTTCTTTTTCACCATGTGAAGATTTGCGTGGTTGTTCCTCAATCTCAAGAGACACATCAACACCTGTGGACTACTCCATGAGCCAAATCCAATAGCCACCCTCCAAAGATTTAATCTTCACAGCAACCATAACGCTAGATTCTTGGACGTGGTCGTTCATGTGTCTTTTATCAACACAGATTGTAGGAAATTAGTTATGACATCCTCTGTTATAAATAATGCATTCTCCTACGCATATTAGCTAGTCCTTGTAATGTAATTTCGACTGTTAACAAGCCCACTGTGTCGTGACTTTATTTCTGTGTTACGACTGCATTTTGAATACATGAGAAGACTCTGTTTATAAGCTCAATTCGTGGTTAATAGTTGTTGCCTGAGGACTGTGCAGAGGGCCCCTGCACAAGCCGAGGTTTCGTTCATTGCTGTATAGTTTGATGCTTTATTGCCTTACGTTCCTTATGCCATAATCATTCATGTATATATATTCCATTGCTTATGGTCTTCACGTTTTACTTCTGTCCATAAATTTTCATGCTTTATATTGCTGTTAATTGATCAGTGCCTTTGTTCCAGATTAGGCAGCCTGAGCATTTGCACATAGCTTTCACAATGACTAATGACATGGAATTATTCTTGTCCTTCTGCTGATTTATATTTCTTAGTTTTCAATCCCAACACTTTTTTATTTATTTCAGTTTTGTATATTTTCTTTATTAGTTAGATTAGATATTAAATTACTCATGTCATTATCAGTTACCTCCTGAGGGATTGAAGTATGAAATGTGTAGTTTGATATTAGTTTATTGTTCTACAAGTCAGTTATTGAATTGCTCGTGTCATTTTCAGTTACCTCCGAAGCCATAGTGAGACTAATGGCGAGGGATTGAAGTATGAGTGTGTAATTTGATATTAGTTATTTTCCTGCAAATTAGATATCAGATTGCTCAAGTTGTTTATGATTACCTCCGAAAGCCATAGCGAGACTAATGGCGAGGGGTCAAAGGATGAACTGATGTAATTTGATTCTAGCTTTACTTTGTTTGCAATTTTTGGATTTCTTTGAGTACAGTTTCTTTTGTATTTAGACAGCAGCAAGGATACTGGGTTTCATGATCAATAGCTCACTATTTGTTTGATTAGAACAATGGTACATTTTCATTTTTATTTTTTTTTAGGAGTTAATTTTGTCATTGCATATTTCTGAAGTTGGGGAAATCAACATAAAGGACATCATTACCTTGAACATTTATGTCCATACTTATCTTTTAGAATTTTCTTCACACATTAGGAAACCAACCAAGATAAAAACCCCCATAACACATAAAAAAAACCAAAAACGACAAAAAGTAAGAGATAGGTTATCTTGCACATATAGTGCGCCGCACTTCATTAGGTTACGAATCTCGGATTGACAATTAAATGCAGCAATTTAGGACACACTAAATTGACCAAAAATTTTGGTGCCGTTGTAGGGGAAGTGTAACTAGGTAGCCAATTTCTTAAAAAAAAAACAATAAAAATAAGGGAAAAATTGATAACTTCTTGAAGTATGCTCTCCTCTTGCACCTAGTGTGATCTG
>APFE030177057.1:18932-35354 GCA_000404065.3 Pinus taeda
AATCGTGGTAGGAGTCACTTAATGCAATGATTGACAAGATTATCCCACTCCTCGTCCACGATCACGCCTAATCCACCTCATCACCCTCCTAACGGTTTCCTAATTGCTATTGATTTGAGCTTGATACGAGTTGCTCTTCCATTAACTACTCATACCTCAGTGACGTATACCAATGTACTACAACTCTACATATGATCATTTCCGCAGCCAAGTGTACGTAGCCACCCGACGCGTACGGATTTGGCCGTTGCACCCGCATGCATAAACTCATTGCCGTATTGTTCTCTAGTCTCATACCACCATTTCCATTCTCGTTTTGATACACCACTCTCATTTTTACTGTAAATCCCTCTTTGTTTTTTTTCCTCACCTCACTGTTCAAAACCCCGATCACAAGTTCTGCACCATACCGTTTATTACATTACGGTTACTCTCTTACAACCGTAATTCCCCTGTTTTTCCGTGAGCATTCTCCTCAAGCGTCCATATCCCACTGTCAGAGCTTCAAGTAAAACTGAGAGCCGAAAATGGGGAAATTGTTAAGAGCAGAACCAGAGGGTTCGAAATTTTTAGAGGGTTACCCACAGATAAAAGAAGCACTGTAGAGAGCCAAATGGTTGAAGTTCATTCAGAACTTTAATGAGTACAATAAAGAGGTGACAAAGGCATTTGCCCGGTCATTTGATGGGAAAACCGTGCAGGTAGGAGACCTACAGTTCACCATAACAGAGAGCATCTTGGCCACAACAACCGATTTGCCTCAAAAAGGAGAACGCTGGTTCAAAAACAAAACGGTTGAAGATCAAGAGTGGAGAAATATTCTCAAGAATCCAGGTATGGATACCTCCATTTTCACTAAGGGAATCCCTGTACGTATCATTAAAGAAGAATGGACTTCATTACTGTTGCTTGTTCAAAAATTTTTAACATGTGAAGGCCGTTTCGGATTGTCATGTATGTATCCATGCAAGGAATCATGATGCACTTTTTATGGTATGCCGTGCTATCAACCTACATTGTTTTCTTGTTAGCTTAGTCTAAAGAAGATGAGTGCACTGTTCAGAAAACGTGGCGGAAACATTGAACCCACTTGTATCACCATGGGACTCATTAGAATTTTAATTGAGGAGCAGTTGAAAACTTAAAAAAAAATGATACATGGGAGAAGTTTCTAGTTAGAAACCATTTTCAAGAGGTAGCTGAAGCCTCTAGCAGATCTCCTAGGATACCAAAGAGAAGTAGGAGAAGAGGGAAAGAAATTACTGCCCAGGAAACTGCTGTAGAAATTGAAGAAACTGCCCAAGGGACTGCTGAAGAAACTGTTCAAGAAACTGCCCAAGAAATTGCCCAAGAAGAAAGGAAAAAGGGAGACAGAACTAAAAGACAAAAGGGGGATAAAGGGAAATCCATTGTGCAAGAGTCATTTCCTTCACCTGAGCCCTCAATTGAAGAAGAATCCCAAACACTAGCTGATAGACTTGTTCAACTCCATGCTACTGCCCTCTCCAAAAAGAAACAAGAAGAAAAACAAAACAGTCAGCCAAAGAATACTAGTATACAAGTAAGAAGAAGCAGTAGACTTATAGAGAAGAAGAGTGTGACTAAAGAGAAACATTCCCATTTCATTGATTTGGGCACACCTGAAAAGACTCCAATTCAGCTAGATATTGAGCTAAGTCCTCCACGAGAGGAAATTCCCTTCCAGCAAGAAAGAGAAAGCAGTTTTCAAGGATTTGAATTTAGACCAAGACAAACACCTGACATTGACCCTGACCAGCAGGAGGCATATGATTATTTGGAGACTTTAGAGCAATCTGTTGCCAGTCCAAGCATTATATTGCCCCTTGAGGAACAAGTCCACTCTCTAAAACAAGAGGTATTTGAGCTGGAAGTCTTGAACCGACATATTAAGCAGGAGAATGAAGCATTGAAAGAACAAAGCAAGGTGGACAAAATTGTCCACGACAACACAATGCTTCACTTGGGTCTTTGGCAGAAAAAGAATAGGAAATTGAAGAGGAAATGCAAGAAATTGAGCAAGACCTTGATTAACTTGAAGTTTAGGTGTTTGTTTGGAAAACCAAGAACAAATTTGGTAGCAAGAAGAAAAAGGATAAGGTTGGATGTCTTGGCAGAGGCATCTGAGCATATGAACGGAAAAATCATGACAAAGTTTTGGTTGCATGAGGACATGCAACACCTTCACAGTGGGGGTATGTTGAGCCTCAAACCTGCACTCATTTACCGATCCTCCCAACAACCTTTTCCTACTCATTTCCTTCTTTTGTCATCATTTCCTTCATCAACTTGTTCAATTCATTGCATTATAGGAATTTTTAACATGATTTGCTAATTGTGCTAATGATTGACTGATTGGTTTAAGATTTTTGTTCAAGTGCGGCAATTCCGCACGCTGGTACGGGTTTCCGAACCGATCTCTGATTCCGCAGCCATTTTCTTGTTTGCTATGATCCAGGTGTCCTCCAGAGGAAAGAGCCACATGGGCAAGTTTGTATGACTGTGTACATGGTGCGTGTGCTACCAGCTCAGCCAAACTGGCCGTCTACACCCCTGGTCAACGTGGAGGTAACTCTGGTCAAACGGCAAGGTTGCAAACGGTGGCACGGCTCTGTGTGTTCGGGTGGAGCACGAAAGTCACAGCTGGCCTCTTCTTTAGCCACGAAGACTGCAGGGGACAAGAATCCAATAGCGGATTTATCAACCATGATGACCGTTTCCTAAATCCGTGCAAGGTGCTGCTAAACGTGTCTTTTGCATAGCTTTTAGTTAGCTTAGTTTACGCACAGAACACTTTGTGTTCCTGCTATAAATAAATCGTTTCTACACGCTGATTAGTAGTTTTTGGGAAGTTAGTCTTTTGTTGTTGTAAACTCTGTTTCAAGACTCTTTTACATAGCGTTTACGCTCCCCACTGTATTTTGTTATGTGCTGATTTAATACCAAGAAGACAGTTCTGTTCTTACCTGTGTAGCTGATCTTTTTAATTGGTTGAAGTGGATGGAGGGCCCCTGTCTGCTACAACCATTGTACAGTAGCTTTCAAATTTTCTTTTTTGCATTCCTTTTTCTCTAATTCACCATGTATATTAATGTACAGTTTGAATCATGTTGCTTTACGTTTCTGTACTTTTCATGACTGATCAGTGTGTGTTTTTACAGCTTTGTTAGGAGCCCGGGACAGTGTGCTTTTCCTTCTTTCTAACACTAGTGGCATATAAAGTTGTCTTATCTAAACTGCTGACTTTCGCTTTGATTTTCATCAGTTTCCTTGCTTAGTTAGTTTCCTTGCCTAGTTACTTTATCAAGTTTTGTCAAGTTGCTAATCTCTTGATGGTTCTTTTTATCATAATTCACTAACTTTTATGGGACCAAAACATCATTTAATTGCAGCTTGGTTTATTTAGTTTTAGACTCATATTTCTAATTCACTCCTAACTCTTTTTCACATGATCAATTTAGCTAAAGGCAGAATGTTAAGGGAGAATTAAGTAGTGTGATTTGTCACTTAATTTTTGCATTGCTTTAGATTCAATAGAGGAGTTAGAGTAGTGTTCTTGCTTTCAGCTGAGTTAATGTAGATGTCATTTTCATTCTTATCAGTAGTAAAGGTATTGGACTAGTGCCATTGGTCTTTTTGTTTGATGCTTTACTTTCATTCGAAGCTTTAATTCCATTCCAAGTTATTGTTCAAGTTTTCTCTTTAAAATTCAAGAAGCATTTAGAAATCGCCACATACACACACATTCACTCACTTGTTTATAACTTCATCACATCACATTAGGAAGATAAGTTAGACATAAACTAAAAACGACAAAAAGAACTAGGAAAGGCTGCTTAAGTATATATTGTACACTTCACTTCATCAGCTTACGAGCCCCGGGTTGACAATTTGTGATAGCAATTTGGACAACACTAAATTGACCAAACATGGACCAATCACCATTTGTCAGATATTTCGCTTTCGACTATCCATCAATTGCTAAGCAAATGGTTTGAATATTGAATGTGTTCAAAATTCGATCTAACAACTTGACCTATTTCACACACATGGATCTCATACTCTAACCTGTAGTCGTTGTTTATGGGTTTCCAAGCGCCAAGGACAAGAAACCATAACAATATAAACACAATCAAACTAGTGATGTGTTCAAGGGTTTCTGAGCACCAAGAACAACAAACTGTAACAGTATAAACACATTCAAACTAGTGACGTGCTCAAGGGTTTCCGAGCACCAAGAACCACTAATTTGAATTATGCAACACTATTCAATAGTTGATTATGCACCAAATATAACGTAGATACAACAAACATCACTGGTAGCTTAAAAATTTTTGAGAGGTTTTGCATTGAACTCATCTTTGCTACTGTAATCTGAGAAGTCCTCAAAGTTTTCTTCTGGCAAGTCTTCAATAGTATCTACATTAGCAGATTCTTTTAATTTCCAATTTAAGAGATATTTGGCATGAGTCTTACAATACAATGTTATGTGACCATGTTTTTGGCAATAAAAACATTTGACTAAGTTCTTGTTTTTATGGACCCTGACCCTAGAGAATAGTGTTATCTCAGGTTGTAAGTTGTCCTCTGCATCACCTATTTTTATTCTCTTTTATTCTACTAAAAGAGTTGCTACCATTTCATCTAATGATTTGGAAGAAAATTGATTGAGGGTAAAAATAACATTATCATAATTGGAAGGTAAAATGTTTAACATAATAGCCTTAACATCTTCATATTCTATTTTCGTTCCAGTTTCCCCCAATTGTCTTATGAGTGATTTTAAATGATTTATATGAGACAATGATACTCCATCATGCATCTTAAACTTGAATAACTGTAATTTCATGGTGAATTTTGCATTCATAGCCTTTTCCCCAAATTTTCCCATATTTGCACATAAGATTTTTCTAGGTCTATAAGATGAAGTTGTGAGTATGATGAATAGAGGCCTATAATATATTTAGCTTTCTCTTCCCTTCTCAACCATTCATCTAATTGTTTTGGATCTTGGGGTGTTGGTTCTTGTCCTTTTACTAAACTCCACAAATTTTTATGCATTAAATTCATTTGGAAAACCTTCTAGGTATAGAAATTTGACCCATTGAATTTCTTAACCACTGTTTGCTCCATTTTTATTTTTATTTTAAAATAATCACTGCAAAAATTATTACCTCATGCACTAGCTCCACCGCTTAAGGCTATGGTAGTGAATCCCGTAGTTGCCTTTCTCTTGCCCACTTTCTGCATTCCCACTCCACCATTCAAGTAAGGGTGTATCCAGGGCTTCTCCTTTTGAGGCTTGATGCTTCTGACTACCAACTTATTATTGATTTTCGTGAACCATGAGAATAAGCAGAGGGACTAGAACACTTGTGGTTGTTGCTGACGCCAATATTGGATGAACCAGAACATCCTCAAACGCCTTTGTATTCATCCATACGACATCTCCAATGCCCCCAAAGCCAATCATATTAAATACATGAGTCCTAAACCTAGGTATCGGTCAAGGTACTTTAAATCTGCAATGGAGGACAGAAAAATTAATTAAAAGCTAATCGCACAACACCCTGTGGTCAAGACAGTTGACAATATCAAGTGGGCAAGCAATATGGAGGCCTCTGTTTGCGCTGAACCTTACCTGTTATGACCTCTTTCTGTGCCCGTTATGTGCTTCAGAATTTTGATGACAGGCAACCAAGAATCTAATTTCATTTATCGATAAATACTCTAGGAACGAAGATTCTCAGCTATTTCAGTTTCCCATCTATCTCCATTCTCCAGAAATTCTCACTTATCATATAAAATCTCTTCATGTGTTTATGTGGCGAATTCTCATGAGAATTGAATCTCATTGAATCAGAACAGATTGCTTGAGCATGACAGATGAAGGTTGAACAAATGACAACGTTAAGGGAGGAGACACAATGAAATTCAATCCTCTCTCATTTTCCTGGGCTCTCCGGAAAGGAGTGAGCCTAGATCTACCAGCTCCGATACCAAGTAGAAAAATTGAGAGATGCACACACAAAGGAACATTTCTATTACAAACTACAAATCACACGGATATATCACATATTTATAGTGCTCGTGAGATCCAAGCAATTCCAGATATGATAGGGACGTTGAGATATTCTCTCAACATCCACCTACAAATCTACAACCAATTCTAAATTAAGCATGGAAGAATTATCTTCCAAGTCTCTCTTCATTCCTCTTTCTCCCTCTCCCTTACACCTCCCTCTCTCTCCCCTAAGGATCACTCTCTCTCTATCTCCGCCCTCTCTCTCTCTCTCTCCATATGATGGAGAATTTTCACTCTATGTAGTCAATGTTATACGTAATGTCTAAAATAATTTACATTTTATTCCTTTTAGTGTGAAATGAGTTATGGTTTTTTGACATGTGGTATTGAAAAAGTGGGAGTGGATATCCATGGTTGATAAACCTGTTATATTGTAATTTTATTGTAAGTATTAAGTTTAACTTTGAAAAATAAATATTTATTTTTCAATATTATTAAAAAAATAATTTTCAAACATTTGATTGGACCATAACTTGAAGGTCTTATTGTAACATTTGCACAATATAATGTCATGTGGATAATTGGCTTACATATTTTGTGCCATAATTTATGGATATGGTTTCAATATTCATCCATGATTTTTAGATATTTGTGTAGTGTTTTTTATTCTACTCAAGTAAATAACATATCTACAATCAATTGCTTTCCACCATAATCACCATTATTTATGTTTTTAACACTTACGTAGAAGTAAAATTGTAAATGTGTAGATTTTTACTACTCGTCAAAATTTATGCAAGCTTTTATGCTTGAGCAAGCAATTTACTTATCAACTTCACATAGGATGATTTCTCTATCAATCATTATTAATTTACCATTGACCAATGTAACTTATAATTATTTATGTGAATTTTCCTAGAGCATAATTTCTAACTTGAGTTAGAGGGGCTAAGCTTATCTGCAAACAAAATTATAACATAACAAATTGAATTTTATTATTTTTGTTATTAATTGAGCCAAGATTTAAATGTTTACACTATAACATCTCCACCTTTAAATGTTTACACTATAACATATCCACCATACTCGGCTCTATATTACTTTTAACCTTTTATTATTTTTTAATTGAAATAACATATAAATGTTAAATGTTAAACATTTACACCTACACATCTACCTCTATATCGAGTTTTAATTAGGGTAGAGACATTAAATTAAATATTTTAATTTTTAATTTTGTTAAATGCTAAACATTTACACCTCACATCTACCCCATACTAGGTTGTAGAGTGAGATGTGCAATAACAATAATTGGTTTTCATGGTCAATGCCATTTACATTCTACTATGCAATAATAATAATGCTTCAAAGTTCCAATATAACCACAACTCTTTTTTAGTACCTCAAGGCTTTTGAACTATTACATTACATTGAAATCACCCGTATATTCTATAAAATTTTCCCAAAAACAACTTATACTTGCAACACATAAAACAATGTTTTGTTAATTTTTCCCTAATGGGATTGTATCCATATCACCTCTTGATGTCTCCTGCTTGTCGTAACTTGGTCCTTTTGTTTCCCTCATTATAGCTCCTTGTGGGAACAACACCGGAATCAAGTGGCCCTAGGTCTCTGCTTCGTCATCCTCTTCTCTAGAGTCACGAACCCGAGTCTTTAGCAACCACAATTTTGTCTCCGTTCCCATTAGCCTTCGTTCCATCCGGGCATGCATTCATTCTATTCTATGCTCCAACACTTTCGCTTTGTCATCCCTCTCTTTCTCCATGAATTCCAATCTTCAGTTTCCTAATTCATGCATCCCTATCATAATTTTAAAAAGCTTCTTTGTTGACTTCTTCCATTGAGCTAGATAATTAATGGATCCCAGAGCCTCCATGCAAATAGAATTCTAGACTCTTCTCTGTTCATTCAACCTCACTATATCTATGGAAAACCCAAAATTTCTCCCTTCAAGCTTATATAGCAGAAACATAGTATGTCGGTGTAATCGCTTACTGATAACAAGCATTAACTCAGGGATCTAAAGATACCTCGAGATAAATTCACCTATCATCTTGATAATCATCACACTATGAGTTCGCATGAGGAATTGAATGTATTCAGACAAAACATTCTTCTGTAAATCCCTCGGCTCTGTGTGAAGGGTTTTCTTTGAATTTAAACCTCATCATCTTTTGAGATGGATCCTCCAAATGTATATTATCGCTTGCATGTAGTATTGAACACATGTTGTATGCTCAAAACCCAAGTTCCCTTTTCCATCCCTCGTCCCTCCTAGTAGAGGATCCACTTGGATTGGATTTTCTCATTCAATTCTATTGAATTTCAAACCCGTCACTCTGATCTAAACAAGCTTGCGTATCTAGTCATTTATTATGTCTACAGTCACGACATTGGGGCTCAAGACCTCCCCCCATCTACATATTCAATTAAGTCGTTTTCCAGTTGGGAATCCACATTAACTAGTTTGTCTGCGTCATCATTCAAATGGCAAAGGATATGGAGATAAGACACTTCTTCAAATTGCGAGGTTAGGAGAGATATCTGAGATGCAATTGGAGGAGGCTTTGAACATTTTCCAACTATAGCCAACGAAATTTTCCTTATAACCATTGTGGAATCTCCTAGAACTATAATTTTTTCTCTTGGCTATTTCTAAACCTTTCCACAAAGCCCATAATTTTGCTTGATTATTTGTCGCGAGGCATAGGCCCCAAGAGTAACTATGTTTCATTTGTTCATTGGGGTTGTAAATCACCCCTCTCACTCCAGCCATCCCTAATGTAAATATCATTTTAACATAGACTAAAAGGTTAATTTGATTGATTTAATTTATTTTAATGTACGTGATTTATTTTTTATTTAATTTAATTACCCTTTGTTTGACTTTGACTTTATCTACCTATAATATTTATATTAACAAATTTTATTTTATTTTCAAATGCGATCATTAAATACAATTTATATTTAGGGTTGCAAAATAGCTATCCTTAAATGTTTGAAAAATTGTAACTTAAATCGTATTGGGTTATAATTAACTTGGTTTATTGAAACAAAGAAAGCAAATAAACCATATCACAGAAAGAAACAATCAAAAAAATAATTTTATGCCGTTGTATTACATCGTAGAAAAGAACACAGAGAAAATTAATTTCATAATTAAGAGATTTATGGCGGTGAGAGAGTTGTTGTACCATATGGTAAAAAGTAACATATGGTGGCGCATAAGTAAAATTCATGGCATGTGATGGTTACTCCATTGGTTATTGCACACGGTGAGAAGAATGGTCATAAAGTGTGGTGAGAAGAATGGTCATAAAGTGTGGATTGTTTGTAGTGTCTAGATAGAAGGGAAGATATCCATACAAACAATGTTAATGGAACATAATAATAAAACACAATATACATGGAGAATAGTACAATTTAAAACAATATTTTTAATTTATTTTATAAGAAAATTTTATCTTTTGCTATTTTAGTGTTCAACGTTTTTTTATTGAAACAAGGATTTTTTATGTAGTGCACAAAGCTAATGACAGAGAAAATGTTGAATTATTTAACAACTAGGCACACCTAACACTTTCTTAGTAGAGTTTATATAAAATATATATAATATATGAATTCATAGTTATATAACTAATAGTTAATAGGTGTCATTATAGATATTTTATTGTAGAAGGCCATGGTGAATTTGAATGAGATAAAATTTGATGGTATGAAAAATTAATTGTATGAGAGAGTTCTAACAACTACTTGCATTGAGAGAGTGAGGGAGTCATTTGGAGCATAATTTATGAGGATTTTGATTGCAAAAGTTGTTGTTATCAGTGATTTTTAGTTTTAAATGTCGTTCAAGCATCGTTTAGTGGTATTCTTTTTACCATTTCCTCAATCTTGTTAAAAATTGTTTATTGTTATATTATTTTCTTATTGTACCCTCACAATAGTTAAAATAATAGATATGATGTGGTTTACTTGTTAAAATTCCTCATAAACTCAAGGACATTGTTTGTGGCTTAGTTCGAAGAAGAAGCATACACTTTTAAGAATAAATAATTGTTTCTCTACAACTTGGTATTTAGTGTTGTAAAATTAAATATGATTTTTTTCGTATATATTGAAAAACTAAATCTATATGAAAAATATCTATTAATAAATATTGTAAACAAATAATGAATTTTATAATTAAATGTCATGTTCAAAATCAAATTATACATTATGGATGAGTGCATAACCATTTTAAACTTTTTGTTTTTTCCAATGTGACAACTACCTCATTGATTGGACACTTGAACTCAAGCTCGTAGAAAAAAGAAAATAGAGCATATAATCATCTTAGGTTGGTATCCAATGAGGGGGAGATACAAAATATATGGTCGTATTTGTGTCAATACATGAATTGATATATTGTTATTAGTCAAAATAGATGAATCATTCACCAATGTAGAGCTCAAAAGATTGGGCAAAACTCAACTAGATCTTCTTCTCCACATAAAAAAAATGGTGTGGTGCCTACTATTTATATAAAGTTTTAGAATAAGAAAAATTAATAACAATTTAGCTCAAAATATATTTTCACCACATAAAATATAATAATCACATTCATTCTTCATTTGAAAAAGAACATGTATGTGGGTGCTTACAAAATTAAAATTTGGTTGAATAGTCATGTGTTCGTTACATGTTGAATAAACAATAAAGAATTGAAAAATTGATCTATTTTTTGGCTCAACCTTCTTTCACATGGTCTTTGTGCCAAGAGGCGCTCTATAGTCCAGTATAGGGGAGATGCATAGGTGTAATGTAAGAAAGTTTG
This sequence comes from Pinus taeda, assembly GCA_000404065.3. NCBI lineage: Eukaryota > Viridiplantae > Streptophyta > Pinopsida > Pinales > Pinaceae > Pinus > Pinus taeda. The sequence goes on from APFE030177057.1 coordinate 29,816, forward strand.
TCAACATTTTTAAATGTTGGGTCAATTAAAGAATAATTAAAAGGTACTTGTCTCAATTAATAATAAATAAAAGTTCAAAGTGATATAACTCACAAGATGAGTGTAAACATTTAATGTTATTTGAATTAATAATAAAAAGTTAAAAGTAATAAATAAAAAGTTAGAAGTAATATAAAGCCTAGTATTGCAGATGACTGTAAACATTTAAATGTTGACTCAATTAATAATAAAAAGTTAAAGTAATAAAAATAATAAAATTTCTCGGCTGTGGGTGTTTGACATGAGACAAGGTACGATGGCGGCGCGTCGATTGGGCAGGTGGCAGCCCAGTTGCACCATTTGTTATGGCTATGGGAAGGCGCGCTGGCCTCGCACACCTTCATTAAATGAAGCATTTACGACACCCCTTAGGCTCCCGATTCATAGCGCGATGGCGGTCCCACTGTTCGTCACTCCCGCAGTTCCGCTCCAGGCCTTCAGCTCCGTAAAGGCTGTTGCTCTGGGCGACTCTCTGAGCCTCTCTGTTAGCCTGTCTCTGCTAGCTTGTCTCTTCCGCTCGACTCTGGCTCCAGGGGTTCACAGCGTCATCTGGTCTCTGTCTCCGCCTCTCTCTGCGCATCCGTTCTTTAGTCACCTCCCTCTGTGCATTTACCATCCAGTGTATTCGCCCCTCTGTGCATTCGCCCCTCTATGTATCTGCCCCTCTGTGCAGTCGCCCCTCTGTGTCACTTCCTGGTTCATCACTATGCCATGCGAAAGACTCAGAATGTTGAGTAGGCGAGGCGGCTCCCGAGGTCGTGCCACCCATCAACACTCCTCCACCACCTTGGAACCTTCCTTGGACGCGTTGGAGTTTGGTCGTTCTAATTAACCGGCTACCAGAAGTGGCAGGGGCAGATGTAGAGGGCGTGCTAGGAATGGAGTCTGTGAGCATAGTGCACATCCCACTGCCCGTTTCCGCATTCCATGCTCCCTAGCGAACTCCTCCTTCATAGTATCGATCACGATTGAAAAATGTGAGAATGCGGCTCATCTTGGGGCTCTGGCAGAGCAGAGGTGGGCCAATCCTAATGTCGACCAGCGCCAAGTCACAGGAGGCCTGTCCGCTGTGAATCCTGAAGCCGATGAAGGTCCAAGCGCGCCGGCAAGAGAAGCGGTCCATCTGTCAGACTCAAGTGACTCAGATCAATTTGGGTGCAAGATAGTTGAGGAACAGCCATCTACCTCAATCGAGGAATGAACCAGCCAACGCCTCAGTTTTTTTTTTGCAACCAAAGAAGGAGTTCGCCTCCCCTTCAATTTACTGTGTCAGTGCCTGTTTCAGGTCTTTGTCAACTCCACTTGATGGAGTCTATTATTGTTCTGTTTATGTTGGAGTCTGTTATAGTTCTGTTTATGCTGGAGTCCGCAAAGTTTAACTTTGTAATGGATCGCTGCATGGTTAGTTTTGGAGTTTTTTTGGAATGGTTAATGTTCCTGAAAGTCAAATACTCTGATGTAAGTCTATAGCTGGCTCCATAGTCAGGATGAGAAGAATTACTCTGTCAAATGCCAAATTCATGGTAAGAATCTTCGAGGCTTGCCTCGCTATAACAATTTTTGTATAATAATAGGAGTAGACCAATTGAGAAAAAAAAAAAAATTAAAATTCAATTTGTTATATTGATATTATTTTTATTAATACAATTACTAATAATTTTTTAGATAATATAAAATCATAATATACCTATCATACTAAAATTATACATATAAGTAGTAGCTATAAATTAAGATTCATTTTACCTTATAAATTAAAATAATGATTCCATAACCATATTTAAATTTAATTAATAAGTACATAAAAACTTAATACTTACAATAAATTTACAATATGACAAGATTCTTAACCATGTATATTCACATCCACTTTAGCGTGAATATTATTAACTTGTAAATTGGCTTTGTTAGAATACAACGGACCAATGCCATGGCTTATCAAAACCACATGTCCAAAAACCATAACTTATTTCACAGTCAAAATATTTTATAACAATATGACAAGATTCTTAACCATTGATATTGACACCCACATTACCATGGACATTATTAACTTGTAAAAAGGCTTTGTTACAATACCATGGGACAATAACATGGCTTATCAATACAATATGCCCAAAAACCCTCACTTATTGCACAATCAAATATTTTATTTTAATTAAAAATATAAAAGAAACGTTTAATTACTTTTGAGATATATCTTAACCCTTTATCTCACACTACTAGAAATATCCCTATAGAGATTAATCAATATTAATAAATTAAAATGAGAATACTATTTATAGAGATGTGAAATTTATATAATATAAATAATATTGTTAAGAATTAGCAATGAGAGCAAGCAAAGTGATTAACAATGACAGAGGAAAGATAGCACATGATTCTTTTAAGTTTTTCATTATTATATTTTATTTGATTTTTTTAAATTTAGATACTTTCTTAAATACAATACAATGGGATCAAAATTAAAAGACAAAGAGGAGGGCAGGGGGGGGAGATCACAGGGAGATAGAGAGGGGTAGATAGTGACAGAGTTGGAGGGCAGAGAGGGAGAGTGAGAGTGATAGGGGGAGAGAGAGAGTGAGGTCAGAGAGAGGGAGAGAGAGGAAGGAAGAGAGAGAGAGGAGGGGAGAGAGATAAGGAGAGAGAGATGGAGTTGGAGGAGAAGAGAGAGGGAGGAAAGAACAAATACATAGAGAGACAAAAGTGGAGAGAGAGTGACAAGGGAGATGTGGAGAGAGGAGAGGAAGGGAGAGAGATAGAAGGAGAGGAGAGAGATAGGGAGAGAAGGGGAAGAGGGAGAGAGGGAGACACAAAGATGGAGGGGTGAGAGAGGAGGACAGAAGAGGGATATAGTGATAAAGTTGGAGGGCATAGAGAGAGAGAGAGAGAGAGAAAGAGAGTGATGGGGGGGAGACAAAGGGAGGTAGGAGAGAAATGAAGAATGAGAGAGAGAGATAGAGAGAGAGAGAGAGATGGAGGGAAGAAGAAATACATAGAGAGAGAAAGGTGGAAAGAGAGATGGAGTAAAAAGGGAGAGATGGATAGACAATGAGGGAAAGAGGAGAGCAGGAGGGAAGAGAGAGAGAAGGAGAGAGAGAAAGAGAGAGGGAGAGAAGGGAGAGAAGGGGAAGAGAGAGAAAGGAAAGAGAAAGAGGGAGAAGAAGAGTGAGGGAGAGATATATAAATGGGTATGGAGAGAAGGTGTGTATGTTTCGGGGGTGAGATAGCGAGAAAAAGGAGAGACATGTGGGAGATAGAGATATAGGTTGAGGGTGGAGAGAGGGAAGAAGAGAGAGAGGGAAGGAGAGAGGGAGGAAGAGAGATAAATATGGAGAAAGAGAGCATGTGTTTTTTGGGAGGTGAGATAGAGAGATAAAGGAGATATGGAGGGAGATATAGATATAGATGGTGGGGGGAGAGAAAGGGAAAAAGAAAGAGACATAGAGAGGGAGGGATAGGCAGAGAGAGAGAGAGTGTGTGTGTGTTTGAGGAGAGAGGGAGTGGGAAATGGAGAGAGATTGGGGAGAGAGAGGAGAGAGGGAGGGATATAGACACAAAGATAAAGGGGGGAGAGAGAGGGAGTAAGAAAGAGAGACATAGATAAATATAGGTATTATACCATATTATATAACCAACCTAGATCCATCTTAACCTTGGATCTATCAAGCATAGAGAGGGATCAAATATTTTGCACTTAGAAAAGAGGTTTGCACCTTGAGATCAAATCTTTTGTACTTATAAAAGAGGTTTGCACCTTGAAAGATTTAATCCCTCTCGACGTTCAATATATTTGAGGTTAAGATGGATATAAGCTGGTTTAAATAGGGATGTAACTTCTCTCCTACAAAACCTACATTCCATGAATTGGGCTAAATTTTACCATAAAAAATACATTTAAATCAATTTGGGGCATGAAAAAATAGAATAGAATGAAAATGAATTCTATAATATGAAATAACTCTAAATACCTGTATTTTCATAAAATTGGGGTGAAGTCTGGCTAAATTTTACCATAAATAACTACATTTAAACAAATCAAGGGCAAGAAAAAATAGAATAGAGTGAAAATGAATTCTAAAATGGGAAACAACTCTAAATAATATATATTCTCATAAAATTAGGGTGAAGTCTTGGCTAAATTTTACCATAAATAACTACATGTAAACAAATATGGGGCATGAAAAAATAGAATAGAATGAAAATGAATTCTATAATGTGAAATGACTCTAAATAATCTATATTCTCATAAGATTAGGGTGAATTCTTAGCTAAATTTTACCATAAAGAACTACATATAAACAAATCTCGGACATGAGAGAAAAAGAATAGAGTGAACATGAATTCCATAATGTGAAGTAACTCCAAATATTTCGTATTCTCATAAAATTAGGGTGAAATATATCATGATAATGACCATTACCAAAAAAATAGGGCGAATGAGGTGTCTACTTTGAATTTTGAAGGCGAATTGAAATTTCAACTCTCCCCTATCAACTTTCCACAGGTTACTGGTTCTAAAACTAATTTTATTTGAATAAATATTGAGCGACTCATAGTCAAACCTCTTGTTAAACAGGTAAATCCCCTCTGCGGACAGAGGCGATCCCACTAGCCCAAAATGGGTCTAGCAACAATCAATTCACGCTGCTATGAAAGTTCCTAGTTGTATACTAAAAGGTGGATTACGAAGACCAACCTGGAATCCAACGCAAATTTCGAAGTAGAATTGACCCTCCGGCTCCCTTGCTTCAGCAAGTCACAATCCTAGCGATCCTCGCGAACGGACACCTACACATGCAAAGACCGAGACAACTACAAGCATAAAATCCACCAAAGTACAACTATATTTCAGTCAGAAAGGAAATAAATCAAACATCATAATAGGCAATGAGATTGGAACCATAATAACAGTCGTTTATTAATGAATAATAGGCAGAGAAAGATACAACCAAGGTTCTGACGTTGAACCTATTCTCTGGCTGGGCGAGCAGCTATGTATGCCTTGCAATAGACCTTCTCTCTCTCAGGATTCCGGCAGCATAACCTCCCTATGCTTCAAGACTCTTACTATCACTCCAGACAAGCATAATCACAACTAGCATTACTCCAGAACTCCTTTGTCTAATGCATGAGGACAGACTTTTATAAATGGAGAAAGGAGGAAGATTCAATGCAGCAGGATGCCCATTGTGGATCGACATTATCTCCGAAAAGCTACTGAGGATAGATGATGACTCTCGACCTCTATCAGATGGATTTTTTCCCTCAAAAGACTTCATGATCTGAAAGGAAAAAACATATGGGTGCGCGTTTGCCAAAAATCATTACCAAACTTAGTTAGCACGAGTGTTGTTCTAGGACAGAGCGCCAATGGGCGCGCCCCCTTTTGAGGATCTCAGTGATTGGCGCGGATAAGACACTATGTACCTGCGCCAATGGAAAAAGGGCACTTTTTAGGGATAATTTGTAGAAGGTGTCTTCAGGGAACATGAAGTACATA
>APFE030177067.1:0-10867 GCA_000404065.3 Pinus taeda
AACCATTGTCAACCATGGTCAACCATGGTCAATCATGGTCAACCATGGTCAATCATGGTCAACCATGTTTATTTTAGTGTTTATAATATTTACCTTACGGTTTATATACCTTAGGTTTATAGTTTTTATCCCTTGGGTTTATTATTCACTTAGGATTATTAATGTAAGGGTTTGTATTTGTAGGGTTTAATATTAGTCCCTTATGTTTATAATCCATTGGGTTTTTAGTATTAATCTCTAGGGTTTTTTATTCTCTTGGGTTTATAATAACAATTATGGTCAACCATGTTTTATAAATTCAATCATGGTCAACCCTGGCCGAACATTGCATTGTGATGAATATTGTCTCAATATGAGAATCAACCATGGTTAACCATGGTGCAATGTTTCATTGTGGCAAATATTCTCTCGATCTAAAAAATCAATCATGGTCAAGAATGCTCAACCATATAATTTATCGGGTTTAATACTAAAAAGACAAGAAATTATAAACCCTCTCGAGTAATATTAAACCATAGGAATTAATATTAACTACAAACCCTATGGATAATATTATACCCTCGAAATATGAAACCTTAGATAAATAAACACAATGGATTGATATTATAAACCCAAGTTAATAAAAAACCTCAGGGGTTAATAATAAAACCCCAAGGGATTATAAAGCTAAGGGGTTAATAATTAAACCCCAATGGTTTTTAAACCCAAGGGAATAATATTAACCTAAGGGACAATAAACCAAATGGATCAATACTATTGAAACTAGGGTTTATATTCCCTTGGGTTTTAGTATTAATCATTTGGGCTTATAATATCAATCACTTGGGTATATTAATTAAAGGGCTCATACTCCTAAGGTATAATATTATTCATAGGTTTATAATATTAACCCCTTAGGTTCAATATAAATCATGGTCAACAAAGGGCTTATATATATTGGATTTATAATATTAGCCCCTTGGGTTGATCAATATTAGTCCCTTCAGTTTATAATACCTTAGGGTTTTAGTATTAAACTGTTGGGTTTATTATTCCCTTGGGTTTATAATATCAATCCATTGGGTCTATTAATCTAAGGGTTCATGCTCCTAGGGTATAATACTAAAACCCCAAGGGAATAATATTAATTAAAAGGATAATAGACCCATGGTATTAATACTAAAAACCCAAGGAATTATAAACACAATAGAATAATATTAAAATCTAGGGATTAATATTATAAACCCAAAGTATATAAATCCTAAGATAAATATTATAAACCCTAAAGTAAACAGGCTTGACCATGCGTAATAATGGTTTATTTTCATTTTGGTTGATTGTCTCAAAATGAAAATCAACCATTGTCAACAATGTTTATTTTAGGATTTATAATATTTATCTCAGGGTTTATATACCTTGGGTTTATAATATTAATCACTAGGGTTTAATATTATTCCCTTGGGTTAATAATTCCTTGGACTTTTAGTATTAATCCCTTGGTTTAATATTATTTCCTTTGGTTTATATTCTCTTGGGGTTTTAGTATTAAATGTTATGAATATGCACCCTTATATTAGTAAACCCATGGGATTGATGTTATAAACCTAATAGAATAATAAACCCAAGGGTTAATAATAAAACCCCAAGGTATTATAAACCCAAGGGACTAATATTATTAAATTCAAGGAACTAATATTATAAATTCAAGGTATATAAACCCTTGGTTGACCATGATTTATATTGAACCTAAGAGATTAATATTATAAACCTATGAATAATATTATCCCCTAGGAATATGAACACTGATATTACAATACCGAAGGGATTGATATTATAAACCTAAGGGAATAATCAACCCAAGGGATTAATACTAGAAACTCAAGGGAGTATAAGCCCTAGTGTTTTTAGTAATAATCCCTTGGGTTGATTATATCTTGGATTAATAGTATTCCATTGGGGTTATAATATTTTGGTGTATTAATATTAACTCATTGGGTTATTAATTTCTTGGGTTTATAACACAATCCCGAAATTTATTAACTAAGGTTTAATTTCAGGATGTCATATATATACTATCTTAAAATTAAAATAAATAATAAATAACATTTCATATTAAAATTATTATTTAAAGAATAAAATTGATTATAATGATATAATAAATTTTTAATTGTAATAGTTTTTTGTCATTATTTATTTTATTGTTATATATAAAATGGTAAAGACCAATGAAGCCTTTGGCTTATATCAACCATATTAAAAATATTAATATGGTTGTGCTAGTTTGTAAATGTATTTTGAAAACAAGGACATGATTATATTTTTTTGTATTAATATTTTTATTGTTATATATTTATCAATGGTATATAGAAATGAAGCCTTTGGCTTATATCAACTATATTAAAAATATTAATGTGTTTGTGCTAGTTTGTAGATATATTTTAAAAAACAAGGACATGATTAGGTTATTTTTTGTTGTATAATATAAAAATTAGTAGTTTGACGGTGTACATTTGAAAACAAGAGCATGATGAAATTGTAGTATAGTTAATATGTTTTTTTAATTTAATGATATATATTATTATCCAATTTAAGTATAAGTGTACATTTGAGAACAAGAGCATGATGAAAGTGTAGTATAATTACTATGTTATTTTAATTTAATGATACATATTATTATACAATTTTAAGAGTTGGTGTACATTTGAGAACAAGAGCATGATGAACTTGTACTATAATTAATATGCTTTTTTATTATTATTTTATTTTAGTGATACATATTATTATGCAATTTTAAGGATAGGTGCACATTTGAGAACAAGAACACGATGAAATTGTACTATAATTAATATCTTTTTTTTATTTTATTTAATGATATATATTATTATCATAATTTATAGTCATCATTACTGAGAAGCCTACACTTTACCTCCTTAGTTTTCGAACTTGTGTCTTCTTAACGAGAAATCAACATGCCTTTAACGCCTATTAACTATCAAGCCCATCTCATCCTATAATTTGGTTTTTTTATTATTTTGATTATAAAAAAATTGGAAATTTATATTTACTTATGAAATTAATATAATATAATTTTGAATAAACCTCTCCTTTTTAATTATTTAAAATAAAATTTGAAGTCCAAACTTTTATAAAATATGAAAACATTAAAATTTTAGACATTATCTCACTTAAACTTACTGTTATAAAACATGTCAACCATATATATGGTGAAAACTGAGGAAAATATTTTGACAATCGAGTCGAAGCCCGTTGCCGGTCGGACAACGTGACAAACGAAAAACGCATCACGCAGTCTTCCTTTCCTCCTTTTCCCTGTAAATGATTCAAATGTCTCAAAAGTTCCACAAATTTGTGGGGTCAAAGAAGATGTATTCGTCTGGTTGCTCCTCCTCCCACGTCAGCATGAACTCCCACAGTGACGCCTCCTCAATCGACGGGATTTTCTCCAAATTCAGGCCGCCATTCCCCTCAAACGGAGGCTCCCACAACCCCATGTCCCGCGCCTTGGAGATCTGCCCACTGTCACATGCCCACTCCACTTCTGAAACCGAAGACGGTTGTGATGGTGATGCCTGTTCCTCACTCACCTTGTTCTTAACATTTGTGATATTCTGCAGAGAGGATGAGGTTGAAGGTATTTCGTCCAAGGCATATTTGGCGGCGACAATCTGAATTTTCTGACGGGGAAGTGAAGATGCGGACGGAATGGCGGGCACGGAATTGGGGAAGTTGAATTTAGCATTGGGCCCTTTCAGACAATAAACTCCGGCGTCATAAGCACGGGCGGCCTGCTCGGCGGTTTTGTATGACCCCAGCCATATTTTCTCTCTGGTTTTGGGCATCCGGATTTCAGACACCCAACTCCCCCATTTTCGCATTCGGATTCGCTTATACTGGGGGCACTTTTGTCCGCGACTTTCGTCTGATGGCGACGGTGAAACGTGCTCTTGGGAGGCTTTATCCATAACTAGCGACTCCATGTCAACGCTGTGGGGTTGCGGGCAAAACAATGAATCACAATGTAGCAGATAGGTTGCAGTTTGTTTAGGCTACTCTAGAGATTGGTAATTGCTTAAAACGAAATCTCAAACCAACTGAAGATGCAAAGTGTCGCGGACTTAAAATGTGGAGGCCAATATTTATATGTATGGCGGAAGCACATATTGATTGTGATTTCTGGAGGAAATGTGAGCCGGGGAGTGTGCCAACAATATTTAAAACGTGAGCGAAAATGTGAGTGGTTCTGTAGACGTTTCCCCTTGTACGTGCCCTGGAGAGGAGTCCACGAGAAATTATTTCATAAACTTATGACGTCAAGGTAAAAATGAGGTCATATAGGAATATTTGTAGTCCCCACATGATTGAGTTTGTCCAGAAACAAACTGTGTTCAACGCACTCAGAGGCTGATTTTCAGTCCACACTTCACCTTATCTCATAACTCATCAAGCATAAATCATCCATTTTAATGGTGTATTAATAAATCGTAATTGAAAAGTTATTTATATGTTGATGGTAGGTTGTAAAATATTTTGAAAATTGGATAGATATGAATAAAATAACTCATATTTATTAAATATCTTAGAATATTCAATCCAATTATCCTCAAGTTAATCTAAACAGCAACTCATTCTGAAATCATCCATCAAATGGTAACTATATGGTTAAATAAATTATACAGTGAAAAAAAAATGTGAAAAATGAATCATTCGTGGTAGCTTTCTATCTGAATTAAATAGAAGCTTGTTGTAATTTAGAGGGCAAGAGTTAACCAGCATACATTGGGTATTAAATGCCTAGTTACATGCGCCCTTGATAGCAGTTTAACACACAATAGATAAATAAAAATTAATAGCACATGCGTTAAACAACTAAAAGGCGCATATAGCCAGGCATTTAATGCCAATGACAAGCTGGTTAGCTCTGGCCAATTTAGAATGGCTTTAAGTGAATTTAGAATAGCTTTCATGCTTACTAAATGACATTTACTAATTCTAATAAACCATCACATCAGACCACCGGAACATAATCGTTTTGACTTTGAGCGCATTTTAAAAGAGATTGTATGCCAAGATTTTCAAAACATTGCCACGTGGGTCTGACTCCGTTGTCGACCACTCCTAGTGCCTTTAACATTGACATTTTACGTCATAAACAAACAAAGGGTAGTTACACCTGGATGACATCAGCAACATGCAAGATGCGGTTTGCAGTAAAGAAAATGACTCGTACTCTGCCCCATCATGAACTACTATGGCACGTTGATTCTACTCATGAGGAACGTTTGCCACAGTGAACTCTCTGCCTATTGCCCCAAGTAATCATGTGTTGTATTTGATGCAATTACTACAACTATCTCCTACATAATGTCATACTAGTAGACTCTCATTCATTTATCCATCTCCCATTCCCATACCCATACCAAATAGCCATGGTCTAACGAGACTCATTTATCCATCTCTTATATCTATACCAAATAGCTATGTTTTAATGAGACTGTTTTTTTTCAGATAGTCATGGAAATTTTGGTAATATTTTGAGAAAATTTAGTAGGTATTTTTGTAAATCTAAGTTACAGTAGTTAAAGTTTAAGATTTTAAGTGTCTTAAAAATTTTTGATGGTGCTGAATCCATTTTCACCATCAGAAATATGATTCAAAGATTTTCTACAAACTTTTTTGAAATTTTTTTGACCAATATCTAAATCCTACATAAACAACTCTATACCAAATATAACATCTCTTAGTAACCGGATCAATTGAACTTTGATTATATAATATAAATAAATTATATTTTAAAAATTTAATGATATTATTCTTTAAATTTAATATTAAATAAATATATTTTAAATAGTAGACCTATATTTTATTTCAGGATTAATTAGGATCAATTAATAATATATAATTTTAAATGCGAAAAAATTATTTAATGTATAATTAAACTTCCATTTCATTTTGATATACCGATTTCATTAATAACATTAAGTATGTTATTACATATTTAAAACACATTATTCACCTATCTAAAAAATTATTTTATTAATATTATTACATGCAATTGTCATGTATATTTATTTATAAAAATACACCATAAAACTTGGTCTTTGGTCTTTTGTATATCTTTTATTAGCCATGATCTGTATAACTTTTAGGCCTCATGCATATTGAGTTAAATTTAATCTATGACAGAGTTGAAAGTTTATCTATGTATAAAGTCTTCTTATAAAATGTAATTATTTATTCTAACATGTTATAATCATTTTATTTTTGTTTAGTTATTTGGATTTTTATAACATGTTATAATAATTTTTTTGGTTATATAAAGTTTTCTTATAAAATGTAATTATTTATTCTAACATGTTATAATCATTTTATTTTTGTTTAGTTATTTGGATTTTTATAACATGTTATAATCATTTTTTTGGTTATTTGGAATTTCATATCGTTAATATGGCTAATATATAATATCAGTAGTTGTAATTTATTTAGCTGTCGAAATCATTTGGGATAGTACTAGCACTAAGAATAGGTCACACTAGCTTTTAACATGATCAAATTTTTACTTAATTTTTTTCAAACTCATGACTTTTACACCTCAATACCTTAATAAAAACAGCCTATCATTTGGGATAGTACTAGCACTAAGAATAAGTCACACTAGCTTTTAACATGATCAAATTTTTACTTAATTTTTTTCAAACTCATGACTTTTACACCTCAATACCTTAATAAAAACACCCTATCACATTTATTCTACACCCAATAAATATTACAATTATCTTAATCATCATTACTAATAATTATAAAATTAATTTATATAAAAAATATTTATTATATTTAAAAAATTGAAATTTTTATTAATTATTAAAATATTAAAAATGTAATAACCTCAATTAAACAAAATAATTATAATATTGAGTATCCGACCATGTATTTTCTAAGATAAAATAAATGAGGTTAAACCAACTAAAACATTGGAATTTGATATTTCAAATTTCTTTATATATTTATTATTATGTTGAATGGTATAAAACTAGATGATAGTTTATATCTTAAAAATATATAATAAAAAATTATATTATATTTATTTCAATTATGGCCCATTATGGTTAAGCTTATTTTTTGTTAACTAATTTAAAGCATTCCATGTTCTATTGTTATATATGGTTAATATTAGAATTAACATTAATATAATCTTGACCATAATCAACCTTGCTAATCTTGATCAATCCCATCAACCTTTCTCAATCATAATTGGTGAGCCTAAGATATTTTTCCCCATCTCTTGAGAAAGACATCACATGTGCTAGATTTAAGGGATCAGTCAACCATAGACAGTGAATCCACCCCAAACACATTGACTATAACTAGCACAACCACATTTACTAATGTTTAAGAGCATGAGTTTCCTAATAGTTAAGAGCATGTGTTTCCTCTTAAGATGTCACAGCTGTAGGAGTGTATGCCTTTGTAGACTTTAGCTGTCAAATCACTCCACGGATGCAAGTCCCTTGTCCTATAATCAAAGGGGTCCCATACACCAATTTAATGTCTTGCTTAATCATAACCTTAAAATTATATGATTATTATTACTACTGTATAGTTGAAATACGATAATGAAAAATATCTTCCAATTTTTTTATATACTAATTGACCTATCCATCTATAAACTAATCAACCTATGAAAATGGTATATCAAACACATTAATAAAAATAATTATAAATAATTATACTAATATTTAATAGGAAGGTAAATTCTATAAAAACTAAATGATATTTAAATTAAAAAAAAAACATATCCTTCAAAATATGGGGAGTTGTTGATTTTTTACACTCTTTAATTAGGTGGCACTCATTAGCCATTCACTACCTCCGTGGCTTCAAAGTCATGATAAAGTGTATATTCGTTTATATGTTTTCTCCATATCATAGAAATTTTATTGGTTTAGAATTAATTAATATGAATTGAATTGAGCAATCAGATGGTTAAAATAAATGAAATAGAAATGTTAGTAGGTTCTTAATCATGTTGTAAAATAAAAAAATAAAATTTATAATTTTATCTTTATTTTTATTATTATTAATTATAAAAAATTATTATATATATTATTATATATATTTAAAAAATATATCTAACAAAAATTAAACATGTTTTTCTCGTTTTAATATGAGGTGTTTTAGTTTGTAAACAAGTTTTGTTATTAGACAATATCATGGTTTGTGAATGGCACATGCTCAAAAAACCATAACTCGTGTTCATAAGATACATGTTTATGTGACATTTTAATCAAAATGGAGAAAAATGACATGACTACTTCCAAGATAAATCTCGACTTTTGATATGTGACTACTATTAATAATACAATATTCTAGAATATTTCATTAAGGTTAAATCTCTACCATCCACCTAATTATTATTGATAATTAAATTAAACTTTTGGAAGCCTTATTCCAAAATATATACACATATCAACGTAATTATATAATTTAAATTCCACCAATAAACGTCTTTGTTACATTTATCAGTGTATCTATTTTAGAAAAGGGATTCCAGAATTTTAATTTAATTATCAATAATTATTAGATGGTTAATTTTAAATAGGCTACACAAGTCCATCATTAATAAATAAATTCAACTATGTAGATTATAAATACACCATATTTTAAATAATATTTTTTTATATTTATATATTTTTGTCTTGTCATATATAGCATGGATGTTTTACATCCATGCTATAAACTTTTATTGCATTGTTGCATTTTTTGGTACAAATATGTGGTGCATGAATGCAAGTCAAGATCTATGATATATATATGTATATGGATATGGATATGCATGTATGTATATTAACACTCTTAGGGAAACATGTTAGAATTCTAGCAAGAAAAGGTTCCATTTGACTTGTGGCTTAGTTAAAGGGAGAAACTTGATTTTCCGCATCAGCAAGATGACTTGGATTGTAGTTAGCTGGAGTGACATGGCTTGGTCTCCTAGTTATCTCAACAAATTCGAGTTTGTAGGATTGGAGTAGAGTTGCGCATGTAGTGAAGGCTAAAATTTAGCAATCTAGTTCAATTATGTTCAGTTCAACTCAGTTAATTGAGCTCTAGTCCTTAGTAGAGTCAGTTGAAGGTCAATTGAGTAGTTAAGACTATTTTCAACTCAGTGATCCCTTAGTTAACTAGTCAATCAACCAAAAATAGCCCATACATGCATGTAATTTGAATTGCTTAGTTGGAGTGGAGGAAAAGGCACATTAGAATTATCAAATGTATACCAGTTGAATGTACAGGCTTGAAAATTAAGTAGGTGATTGATTCCCTTGGATTTTTGCAAGGAAATAGGGAATTCCACTATTATAACACCCTCATACCACATCTACACAAGTAACCTGCCAACCAGGGTAAATACACAACGAGAGGCCACTATAATGGGTCATTAAACCTCCTAAGACACCTTAACGAAGTGGAATCGATAGAAAAACACTGTATAGACCTTCCACATCAGCAACAGAACTCGCAGAAGCCATCCCAACCACTAAGTTAATTAGCCCCTGGGTCCCACTGAGCTTTTAGATCATTAAACCCCTGGACGCTCCCCTGATATGGAAAAGGGTGCATTTGAGAGGCTCCAAATGCTCCCACATCATGGGTATACATGCGTCTAGCAACTTTTATCCTCAGACTTGTGCCTGCAACTCCGAGATTTGTGCCAATTTTTCAAGCCCAAAGCCTAGGTCACTGCCCAAAACTTAATGATAGGTTCATAAATGAATTTACAAAATAGAACAATGATACATTTGCAAAAACATTGATAAGGTCTAGACTAGACCCGTAATAGCCATGACAGGAATTTTGTCAAACATGTAACAAATATGTAATCTATAGGTTTAAATAATAGATCTAAGCATAGAAGTTAAATTTGTATTGGCTCTTGAGCGAAAGGATGGAGTCAGCGAGGTGAGTTAGGGTTTACTTTCTCTTTATTGGTTTCATCATTGGCTCTGCGATTGTGACTCTTAGAGGAGTTGGATCTTGCCTTGCGATTGATATGCTCTTATCGAGCAAATGAAATGACGAATGTAGGCTCTGGACACAGCTGCTCAAGTTTTCTCTGAGATTCTCGAACAAAATAGCAAAAGCCACATCTATTACGCACAAGGGTGAGATCAGCTCCAAACAACACTTGGGAGGAGGGAGATAGTTCAGATCCAACCCCAATAATTTGAGCATCAACACTTTAGTGGGCCAAAAGTGAGGCCGCAAGGTCAAGCTCGGGGTCACTCCGGTCGACAAGAAATGGCCCAGATGGCCAGGGGAGATGGTGTTCAGGCTAATTGTTCAGGTGCAAAAGGGAGGGAGTATTAATGGGTGGAAAGGAGAGCTTGGGAAGAAAATGTGCAAGGAGACTAGGGTGCACATAAATATGCTCAAGGGTGCTGTAGGGATGATGGATAGTGTGGTCCTCCCCAACACCATGAAGTACAACGTCAAGGGTTCAACAACCAATACCACATATCCATTGTGGCTGAAAGCATACGGGGCACATAAATTAGTTGGAGTCAGTCTCATAACTATCGTCCTCTCATACGATCCTCCTTCATCGGCCTTATCTAAGAGTGATGCAATAGACCTGGCTAAGCAGAAGACTGCTTCCTAAACTATTGGGCTCGATCCTATGAGCATAGCATATCGGTGCACGATATAGAGCTGGACCCCAGATGGACACAAGAAATGGACAAATTTGGCATATGATCCATTGTAATGCTTCCAGGGTCCAGATCTGGTGAAGCAAGAACCCGACAAAGCACTAATATGCCCAGATCCAATAGATCCAGACATATTGGAAATAGATTGAGCATTTTCTTAGCCA
>APFE030177071.1:0-30120 GCA_000404065.3 Pinus taeda
CAGGTTGGTCTTTCTGATCGACTTTTAAATTGTGCAATTAGGAACTTGCATGCAACGTGTATGATTGTTGCTAGACCCTTGTGGGGCTAGTGGGATCGCCTCTGTCCGCAGAGGGGATTTACCTCCACAACAGTTACCATGGAGGTTGTTCCATATGACCTCCTTGGATATTGCTTGCTAGAGTGCCTTACTCATCACACCATAAGCTAAATGTTGTGTGCACAAGTTGGCAAGTTACGATAAGTAACACTAACTTTTATATGTGGGGCTAGCTAGCATCTCGTTTGCTTCATTCAAATGCATAAGAGGGTCAACATTATGATGGCATTAGAGGTGTACAACACCAAGAATGGCACCTCTAAGATGCAACCTCGCATCTAAGATCCACCACCTTCCATACACCATCCTCTATATGAGATTTGTCAAGCTTTGACACCACTTATAATATTCCCAATTTATTCTACTAGGGAAATGCCACTCATAGTACTATTAGTATCCTAACAACATAATGCATAGTTTCATACCCATCGCCTATAAATTTCTAATAGTAAGAGAAATTGAATGTGTTCCATTCCTCTCATTTTACTCTTTATTTATAGTTTTGCGTTATAATATTTGTTATCCATAAAATTTATTTTTATTTTAAGAATATTATATCATTTTTTAGTAGGAACCATGTCTAGGTTCCCCCACAACATTTTATTTTTGTGGATTAGTGGTACTTCATAGTCATTTTCATTCCCTAATTTGTAGTCATGATAATCTATTATTAGATGTGTGCCTTACATGTTACATCTTGGAGACTAACTTGTGTCTTAAGACACAAACTCCCTACCTTGACTTCACAATCACCCTAGCATTAAAGCACATTAATACAATAGCCCATTGACCTAACAAATTTATACACATAAAGAAACCCAAGTGTCATTGAAATTGTTCTTAAGAATCTAATTAACATATAGATGTTAACTAGCCTAAATATCATATATATTTACTGGACCATTTAGGGTTTAAGCTAGGGGTATTGCAAATTTTGATAACAATTCACACCATCTCACCCAATGCTTACCTCACAAGGATGAATAGAAGGTTCTCAATAATTTCCATAGTGTTGCCTAAGATGACTACTCTAAAGTTTCTTGCTTATGAAATGTCTTTCTTATAGGATACTTGTGGTGTTAAAGTGATTACACATGTTACATAAAACATTTGTCCACATAATAACTAAACATATACATACATATATAGAGAGAGTGTATTTCTTTACATTTATATAGATTCAAAATCTATTTTTCTACATTTTCATATATAGTTTTTTTATTTTATTTTTAAAAAAGCTAATAATAATATATATATATATTATATATATATATAATATAATATATAGGATAGTATATATATATAAATAATATATATATATATATATATATATATATATAATATGTTATCCCAAAAGTGAATCTTAAAAACCCATTGAGCAATAAAATAAAACCACTAGACTTAAAAATAAAAATAAAGTATTTAGATTTAGATTTAAATTTTGTTATATTAATATTAATAATTAAGGAATTTAGACTTTTTGTGATCCATAACATTGTCTAGAAATTGCAAAATCACATAAAAGTTCTTTTGTCCTATCCACAAAAGAATTTTTATGTCATTTTGCCAAAAATTTCTAGACAATATTAATAATAATAAAACTATTATTTTAACTAAAATTGTATGGCACCGACCAACAGTAGAAATAAAAATAAAAATATATATAAATTTCAAAGTGATTATATTAATATATGAATGAAATTAATACATGCTCATAGTATGAATAAACAACATTTGATCGCTTCACTTCTCTTCTTCAAAGGGTGGACAGATTGAGTCTACACGGGTGGATAACTTGGGTGGATAACTGGTGATGCCCCATTCTGCTCATATATTTAACTTCATTTTCATCTTTTCAGTTTCACTCTCGGAGCATTATCAGTCAGTAATAAACTTGATCACGATATAGGTGTCTGTCTTTTGTTGGAAGTGTTGCGATGGACGTTATTCCACACGACCTCCTTCGATGTTCTTTGTTGAGAGTGCCTTACTCATCACACAATAATCTGAAAGATGTGTGCACAAGTTGGAAGGTTGTGCTTAGTAGCCCTAGTTTCTATGTTGACAGAAAGATATGTGGGGCGAGCGAACATCTCCTTTGCTTCATTCAAATGCATAAGAGGGTCGACATTCTCTGTGCAGTAAAGGTGTACGACCCTGTGACAGGGACTTCTGAGATGCTACCTCCCATCCACGATCCAGATTTTGTCGGAATAACACCACTGTGTCGGTGCGCTGCTGTGAATGGGAAACTGCTTCTTATTGGCGGATTCTACCACTATAGGAAGAGGGTATACGTTTATGACTTTGTATCTACCACATGGACCCGGGGAGATGAGATGCCTACAGCTAGATATTCCTTTGGGTGCTCTGTCTCTTGTGAAAATGGACTTGTCTACGTGGCCGGTTGTATCGATGACCATGGCACTCCCCTGGCGTCTGCAGAAGTTTATAACGTGGTCGAAGACAAGTGGGATATTCTGCCTCCTATGAACCAACAGCAGGGCCAGGGATGCCACGGTGTTTTCATGCAAGGTAAATTCATGGTGTTAGGCGGAGGCCAGTTCAACAGAGATGCCGAGGTTTTTGATCCGACTACACGAAGGTGGAGAAGGTGTGAAGATAGTGAGAGATTGACTAGAGATATCTCGACAAGTTGTGGTGTTGTTTCTTTTAGTGGAGAATTATATAGATTCACGAAAGAGGAAGTAATAAAATATGATGGTGCGAAAAGTGTTTGGACACCTGTAGCTTTTCTTCCCCAACATTTTATCGATTTTCCATGTGCTACACAATGGCGCCACTATATTTTTGTAAGCGGAACCGCCACTCACAGACGCGTCTCGTATTTGTTCAACCCGTCAGTGGCGCAGTGGACTGAAGTGAACGGTGTTTACGAGGAAGGTTCTACCTTGATCAAACATGCAACAGTCGTAGAGATTTGAATGGAGTGAGTTATCCCACCAGACTTATATCGGTTGAAGTGTTTGTCCGTTCAATCAAAAGTTATTATAAAATTATTTTAATTTTATATATTTGTAGTAGTTTGACTTCTCTTAAATTATTTAAATTTCACATATTTATGGTGTTATGATTTTTTATGCGGATATAATATTCAGAAATTTTCATTCTCAGTTGCGTAAAAAAGGTAAGTTTTTTAAATTTATTTATTTGTTTATAAAAAGATAATATAAAATGAGTTAAAAATATGCAAATAAGGAATTTATCAAAAAGAATTCACAATTTAACTTTTTTAATTTTTAAGTCTTTTGTTTTTTGAATGGTTTTATATTTTTATTAATATATTATTTTTTTATATATACTACAATTTGAAGTGTATAAAAAAAACCAGTTCTTATTCTATTGTTTATTGAATTTTCTAAATGGTTTAAATTGTTTATAATATTCACTGTTTTAATTTGTTAGATTTTTTTTAAGGTAGTCCAGTTTTACTGATTTTTGTAGACTTCTTTAAAAGTGTTGTTTTTTCTAACAAAGAATTCAAGTCATAGTCATTTTTATTCAATGTTGATGATTTTCCAAATATCATTATAGATATTTAGAGAACTAATTGATTGTTTGATATAATTTTTTCAAGTATAGAATTTTTTTTTTTAATTTTGTAATTTGAATGGCTTCTAATTTCTAGTGAAAATTGTGTTTCCTTTCTAATAATGGAGTGTGTGGGCTTTGTTATTGTTACTTCAAGTTTTTGAATAGATGATGGAGTCATGAATACGAGTATTGGATTAAGAGTTTTTCCAAACTCATATATTTTTTTTCCAATCTTAATTTTTTATATTCTTGTTCTAATATAAAATTAGCAAGAACATCTCTTATAATATGTAGTTTGGCACACTATTCTTTTATCATTATTACTTTAATATTTCTGGATAGCAATTTATTAGCAAACTTGAAATAATGAATGTGGCAATAATTGAATAGAGTAATTAAATTAATATATCAATCTCTAAGTTCATAGAGGGATTAAATCTAATTTTTTTGCTTAATAAATTTGTAATCAAAATAGATTAAAACTGATAAAAACATATAAGTATAAATTTAAATTA
The DNA here is from genome assembly GCA_000404065.3 of Pinus taeda. NCBI lineage: Eukaryota > Viridiplantae > Streptophyta > Pinopsida > Pinales > Pinaceae > Pinus > Pinus taeda. Next base: position 4,170 of record APFE030177071.1, read on the forward strand.
TTAATCATATGCTTATCAAGCTAATAATATTAAAATTCACAATTTAATCATTGAATATAAATAAATTAAATACTACTAATATTTATCAAACATTTTTACATATTTATATATTTTAAACCATTCTAATCCTATAAATTCATAAAATTATCAAGTCGACTTAGGCGTTCTTCGGCAGTCTGCGGTTCTTCATCGTCCATCTTCGAAAACCTTCATGCATACCCTCTTCATTTTTTGGCAAGTCTGCGGTTCTTCGGCAAGTCTGCGGTTCTTCGGCAGTCTGCGGTTCTTCGACAGTCTCCGGGTTTACCGATAGTGGTTTAGATCTCTTCTGCGGTTCTTCGACAGTCTGCGGTTCTTCTCTCAATTTCGTTACTTCTATTATGGTCTCTTTTGAACGTTGCAGCGCTATACATAAAGATTTGGATCCATCCGTAACCTCGAAGCCGCGTTGCCGCAGAGACAAGGCTCGCAAGCTTCTTTGGTGCAGATTTTTACTGCAGTAGATCTGAATTTTGCTCAATTTCGTCCAGATCTGGTCTCTTTTAAGCGTCGGAGCTTCATTGATTTTCACGGTCTCTCTGGTCTCGAAGATCTCGCAGGTCTCTTCTGGTCTCGCAGATCTTGCCTGGTTCAGATCTATAATCTCGTAGATCTCGCAGATCTCTTTCCGTTCGTAATTTTTTGGAGGCAACGTAACGTGTGGAGGACACAGTTGGTGTTCCAGCATTCTTAGGGTCTGCAGTTCAAATATTTGCTGCTGTTCCAGCATTCTCAGATCTGCATAAAATATGGCTCTGAGCTTCGCAAAAATAACTAGTGGCTCATCCGTCTCTGGAGGGCAATCTCCTGCCCATATCATGAGTGAAGCCCCAACTCCCACTATCCAAGTGGTCCAGGACTCACTCGATGAAGCTTTGAAGTTCTCTGAAAGTGCCCTAATTTGCCGGTTCAATGGTTTTTGGCTGCGGATGATAGCACTCCATAATTGGATCTCGGAGGTATGGAAGCCTATCATTTCTGATGAAATTAATATCTACCCTTGTGCTAGAGGTTTCTTTATAGTAGATTTTGAAAATCCTGAAAGCAGACAATGTATTCTAGATTCCGGCCCTTGGTTTTGGGAAAAATCAGGCCTATTCATGAAGCCATGGAACCCATCATTCGATCCCTCTACAGCAGTGATAACCTCAGCACCAGTTTGGGTGAGATTGCCAAGCCTACCCTTGCATCTCTGGAATCTCTCCTCGCTAAAAGCCATCGGAAATGCAATTGGGAAATTTTACTGCAGGTGCCCAGAAACAGAGGAATATACCAGAACCACCTATGCACGCATCTGTGTGGAAATGGATTTCAGCGCCGGATTCCCAGCTGAAATAAAACTAACAAGTAAAGACTATGTGTGTAACGAGAAGCTTGATTATGAAAGTGTCCTCTTCAGATGTCTATCGTGCTTTGAGACAGGGCATCTAGCCAAAAATTGCCCAAAAGCCTCTGAGAAAAATTTTGCTAGAAAAAACCACCACAGATCTACATGGTGGGAAGGAGCACAAAAAGAACACTACACTGTCATCAAAGAAGAATATTCTAGAGAAAACTCTGAGTCACAAGAAATCAAGGAAGAAGGAAACAACTCTCAAAGCAAGCAAGGAGAAAGCTCGCCCCAACAAATCAACAGTTATGAGGATTTGAATACAACAGAAAATAAATCTTCATTTAACAGCAAAGAAGATCTCCTAAACCAAACTTCTCTGACTATAGATCGCGAAGCTAAGACACCAATGTCCCAAGAACCAGAAGAGATGAAGGAGATGCAAGACGAAGGAAGTTGGAAGACCGTAGAGAAAAGAAAGAAAGCTACAACACCAATCTCGCCAAGAAAAACGAGGAACCAGACAAGTAAAAATTAAGAAAATTGTAGGTCCGATAGACCAATTTGGTCTCAGTGGACGTTAACCATCATCATCATTATCATCATCAATAAAATTTCCCACATTTTAGTAAAAATATAAAAAAACATTACATAAAATAATATATAAACAAATAAAACAATAATTAAATCTTAGTTAAAAAAATATATTAATAACTCAAAATTTAATAAAACATCTCTAACTATGTTATTTATAAGATGATTAAAATACTTTATCAATGGAATACGTTTATATTAAAAAAATATATATTTAACTTAACAGATGCGATGATATGAATTATGAAAATCACATATTTCAAATTTAATTATTTTAGTCATTTATTTATATATTGAAGAAGTAATAAATTTTATTAATTTAAATATATTAATATTGTCGAAAGGTTAGGTTGGTTGTTTTTTAATAAATATATTTAAAAATGCAAGTAATTTTGGAAATATATATTAAAAAGGGAATTAAATACTTTATCAATGGAATACGTTTATATTAAAAAAATATATATTTAACTTAACAGATGCGATGATATGAATTATGAAAATCACATATTTCAAATTTAATTATTTTAGTCATTTATTTATATATTGAAGAAGTAATAAATTTTATTAATTTAAATATATTAATATTGTCGAAAGGTTAGGTTGGTTGTTTTTTAATAAATATATTTAAAAATGCAAGTAATTTTGGAAATATATATTAAAAAGGGAATTAGCTACAAAGTAATTATTTTTTGTCTTTATAGCATGATTTCTAATTTTGTTTTAAAATTATATAAAAAACAAAACTATGTTACAATTTGTTGAACTAATTATAGGATTTGGAAACTTGATACAAGAGTAAGATAATGTAGAAAATTGCATTGTAGAAACAAATACAGCATATACGATGAGCTAACTAAAAATTGTTGTTATAAACTTCATGCACTTAAAAGCATGGAAAAAGAAACATAACATATGGATCACAAGCATGAAGCACTAAATATAATTTATAAGGTATCCCACTCGCAAAAATCTTACCAAGTCTAAATTTGTTGGAATAAAGGCATGTGCACAACTAAAATCTGCGTTTTGACCTTAACCTTTAAAAGTGTGTCTTTATATTAGTCCCACAACACAACAAGAAAGTTTCCAACTACTAAAATACATAATTCCCATCTCCATATTTCCATTTTTATCATAAGACTTTTATGTCTCTCGCTTCTCATTATGAATGCCCCGCTCTATTACTATTAAGGCAGAAATCCTTACATTCAGTCCCACTGTAGGACATGAATCTTTCTATTACATGACATAGAAATCCCTTCCTCATGGCTCCTATTATTCCATGATCATTGACAATTCTAAAAAATGCATTATGAGTTCATCCCGTGGAATATGCAAGGAAAATTATGGAAAAACAATCGTGTGAAGTAGTACATGTACAAAAAGAGTGTTGTGGGAAATGGAGGTATACATAAGAAGTGTGCGAAGACAAGAATGTGTGTAGTTGTGCAAAAGCGAGAATGTTTGCAGAAGAGGAAGTGTTGGGAGGACAAGGATGTGTGGAGGTTAGGGATGTGAAAATTTAAAGAGTGTAAGAACTAAATATAATTTATAAGGTGTCCCACTTGCAAAAATATTGCCAAGTCTAAAACTAGTGGAACATAAACATGTGCATAGTTAGAGTCTGCCTTTTGGCCTTAACCTTTAAAAACATGCCTTTACATAAGTCTCATGGCACGATGAGAAAGTTTCTAGCAACTAACATACAAAATTTCCATCTCCTACTTGAGGAACACTATAAAATCTCACGTGCGATATCCAATTTTCCATTTTGTATCATAAGACTTCCCCATCTCTCACATTATATTAACCACACTACACTCTCTTACTATTAAGGCGTAAATACTTACATGTAGTCCCACAGAAGGACATGAACCTTTATATTAAATGACATATGAATCCCTGTCTTGCAAGTCTTGTTAGTCCACGACTGTCAATAACTTTAAACATGCATTATGAGTTTGTTTTGGGGAATGACTTTTGCGGTGACATTTGTTGGAATAAGAAATTATCGGGGGTAGGGGTTGGGGTTGGTGAATCAAAATTAGTGAGATCATTGACTCTTAAGTTGAATCCTTGTTTTCTCTTTCTATCTTGGAAATTAATCATGTGAGTATTCACAACATAATACATAGGCAACAATGTAAACCATTCACATGAACACACAAACTACCATATTGAGTAGCATGCATATATTGACATAGAAATTTTATGTGGAAACCTAAAGGGAGGAAACCACCAATATGTTTGTTATTATGATGTAACTTAAGCTCCTACTTAATTACATCAATTTTTTTGTGACTACCCACTCCCAAGAGGCCCCAACCCCCTTTAAATTAGCAAGCCATAACTTGCCAAGAGGCATCAACCTCTTATGAGTGTCCCACTTGCAAAAATATTGCCAAGTCTAAAACTAGTGGAACACAAACATGTGCATAGCTAAAGTCTGCCTTTTGGCCTTAACCTTTAAAAGCATGCCTTTACATAAGTCTTATGGCACGATGAAAAAGTTTTTAGCAACTAACATACAAAATTTCCATCTCCTACTTGAGGAACACTATAAAATCTCACGTGTGATATCCAATTTTCCATTTTGTATCATAAGACTTCCCCATATCTCACATTAGTGAGGTCATTGACTCTTAAGTTGACTCCTTGTTGTTTCTTTCTATCTTGGAAATTAATCATGTGAGTATTCACAACATAATACATAGGCAACGATGTAAACCATTCACATGAACACACAAACTACCATATTGAGCAGCATGCATAGATTGACATAGAAATTTTACGTGGAAACCTAAAGGGAGGAAACCACCAATATGTTTGTTATTATGGTGTAATTTAAGCTCCTACTTAATTACATCATTTTTTTTGTGAATACCCACTCCCAAGAGGCCCCAACCCCCTTTAAATTAGCAAGCCATAACTTTCCAAGAGGCATCAACCTCTTATGAGTGTAGGCCACCACTTCCTTTAGCCAACTGTTCTACTTTTCATAATTTTTTCAAACTGAGAAAATAAAGGCTTATTACTATAACACAAAAATAAAAACACTTGTCATTTGTTCAACAAAAAATCTTCCTCTCTACTCTACAGTCCTACTACAGACTTCATTGCTCCATATGCTATGGTCTCAACATTCAACTGCTTTATATTACTACCACCCCCTCCCCCACCCAACTTATGCCTTAATATGGAGCCTAGAAGAATCAATTAGTGAACAAGTTAGTTCCTAAACACCATATCCTTTCTATTTGCAAACTCTCACTTGTAGCAATCCACACTCTTCACTAAGAATACACAACTGCTTCCCCTTTTGGAAAAACTCATCGTTTCTGAGCTTTTTTTCTATGCAACACAAAGAACAATGTAGTCCCTGCTATCGATCACTGAATTTCCAAGAGCATACTTCTGCATGGCTACCAATTTTGTTGCTGCATAGGATTTCCTAGCCACTGCAATTGCATTAAAAATTAGAATGGGCACCTATGTGTTTCTCCATATTGAGAATTAAATATCAGTCAAACTACAGATTACAATAAGGCTCTCCATGCTTATTAATTTCTCACAGAGCTCAGATTGTACTATCAGCATGACCCTCTAAGCTATGGTCAAAGCTTTACACAACATTATTTTAAATTGAATTCTTTGTATCATGTTAGGAAGCTCAAGCATGGCTTGTTTTATTCAAGATAGACTCCATTAATTATTCTTCACATCATGTTCCTTTGTAGCCTTATTTTCCTATACTTGTCAATCACCCATTATCGCTCATTAACAAAACGTTTTCCATCACCGCCATTTCCTAATTCTAGTTGCCAAATCATTCAAGTGTCCACCTGATTCAATTAAGGCTAATAGCCAATTTTCCATTGCCGCTAATTCACAAATGTAGCTATTGAACCATTCAAGCCTTTACCATAACTATGGTGCAATGTCACATATGGAACACTTACCAAATATGGAGGATATCAAACCTGTTGACCCATACGTCCATTGAACTCCAGAGCCCTTTGTAATAAGCCCACAATGATTTTTTTCATTGAAAACAACCTGAACACCCCTAGTCTCATTAACACGCAAGACCACTACAAAATACCTCTTGGGAACCTCTTTGACTTGTAGCCCCAAGGAATTAATCTATGTGCATCAAACCTTTTGTGCCCTCATTCACATGGCACCCACAAAACCAAGTTCTGAGCTAGCCTTAGCCTCCAGCCTTCTCCTTTAGGATTACATGTCAAGGTGGGTCCATCTACTGCATGCATTAGGTAATCAAAAGCCTGTTGGGATGACTTGTAGTGCCACCATGATGCCTTCTTATCCTGACGCATTTTTCTTTGTATTTGGATCAACATCCTTTAAATGCTTGCCTGTAGTGATTTTACTTTATTAATAGCCTAAAGGCCCTTGGTCACCAAAATACATGAAAACCACCACAAAACCAATACCTGGGCATTCCTAATGTTATTTGATGGAACCATCTAATGTCAAAAAGAATTTCGTCTCCCGGCCCTATTATCCCGACCAAATCTCCCAGTATGCCTTTAGTTTTCTCTAGGGTGAGACTTATGGGATTATGTGTTATGTGGGTTTTCCTGACGCCTCTTTCATTGGTCCCATTCTCTGATGCAATCACCATTATATCCTAATGTGTAGTCAAACTACTTATCCCTATCGATTCTCCTAAAAAACTTCTAGGTCACGCATCAAGTATGATGTGTCATGGTGGGGATTGTGCTGGTCTTATGGACCAATAAAAAAGCCACATGGATGAGATGTCAAGTAGGGCCTCCCACTTCTCTCTCCTGACCTTATCATTGGTCAAACACAATGACTCTTTCGCCAACACAACATGCTGACTCATCCTAGCCCTGAGTCCCTGACCTTTTTAATATGCGCGCTTTACAAACCTTAAGGAAATACTATGTTGGGATGAGTGGTAATAGGCTCCACTGCCAGCCAATCAAAATTGTCTTTGTTGTTGTTATGTGCATCACATCTTCCCAACCCCTTATTTAGTATGTCCGCTTAAATATTTTGCCATGTTTGGAAAGCACACCAAACTTGGTCACCACTTTGACTAGAAATAAATCTTGATCCAAAAGGCCATTTGCAGACTTCAATATACCATTAGAAAGATCTTTTTGAGCACTATCTAAGTATACCACTTGAAGTGGCCTCTGAGCTAATATCCAAAGGTACAACTTCATTCAAATCCTGGGACTTCCCAACTATCATAAGTATATTATTTTAGATTCTTATCTCATCATGCTACTATGATGGTTCTCTACCAAAGACTACAACAGCCATGGGACTCCCCCTGAACTTGACATACCATGCATATGTCTACCTTTCTCATCTACTGTGAATGCCAACACTATGCTCCATAATATCCTCCTTTGGCATTGATGGGAACAAGCCAATCTCCCCCTGAAACGAAACATGGTTTTCTTCATCTCTACACTCCCCTTGGCATCAATAGTTATTCCACTCAAAGAATTCTTCTCCCCCTTTGACATCAATTGCAAAGGATACACCAAATAGAAGAAACTTCCATTGAAACTTTTCAGCCTACTCTTCAAATGATTCAACAAGGTAAGTAGCTACCAAGACATATTAAATTTGAGTCATTTGGTTGGAGGAGCCATAACTCCTATTTGTTCCCGCGATACTCAAAGGGTTCTCGTGCCAGACGTTTAGTGAATATATCTGCAAGTTTCTCATTAGTGGCTAGATAATCAAGTCGAACAACATTAGCAACAACATATTCTCTTAAGAAGTGGAAATTGATTAGCATGTGTTTGGTTTTTGAATGCATGACAATATTTTTAGGGATGTCTAAAATATTAGATCAATGAAGTGGAGACCTGGACATTTTGCTAGCCAGTGATGGCGCTGACTTCTCAGTTTGACAGAAGATGGTTGTTCAATTGGAGTTGTCTAGTCAACTTGTTACAAAGACTATTTGTCTAGTCAACCGTCTCTACTGTGTTACTGTGACAACTGGGAAGACTGAAATAGGGCTGAAATTTCTCCTCTTAACCATTTTATAAAAGGAAACTAGGGATTAACAAATTGCGAAGCAAGTCATTTAATGTATTAATTTGTAATTGTTTATGAGTGATTAAGATAGAGTCTATGGAGCATGAAATTGAATATATGTTGGAAAAAAATATTTGAATATATGCTGAAAAAATATAGTTTAAGGTAGGTTTAGAAGGACGTTAGTGCATGAAAGCATGAAAGTATGGTTGGAGAAATATTTAGAGAAAATACAGAGATTTATTATTAGAAGGAAATGAGTTCTTATGCACACTAAAAATATTTGTGCACGAGTTAAGCAATCACCAATGATGTGGTATCCAAGTTTGATACATATATGTTGGGACCTTGCTTCACAAGGAGCAAAGTGGATCATTATGTGCAATTCAAATTAGTTGGTGATCATCTTAATTGTTTGGTTTTGTATACGAGTAATATTTTTTTGATTGGAAACAATAAGGAAATCATCCAAGATGTGAAAATTTAGTTGTCCTATAAATTGACATGAAGAATCTTGGTGCCAAAATTTCATTTTAAACATGGAAATTAAAGAGCTTGAATAAATCGGAAATTCTAGTTAAATCAAATAAATGTGTTAAGACAATATTACAGAAGTTTGATATACAGGAATGTAAACTAGTAAAGGTTCGTATTCTTGTAAGTGTAAAGTTATCTCTAGATTAGTGTCCCAAGCCACAAAAAAGAGGAAGAGGACATGTCCCATGTTCCATATGCTAGTTCAATTGGCATTTAGATGTATACAATGGTCTGCACTAGACTGAACATTACACATGCAATGGGAGTTTTGAGTAAGTATATGTCAAAACCAAGGAAGGAGCTTTGGGAAACAATAAAGAGGGTTTTAGGTATTTTCGTGGAAACAACAATTAAGGATTGTGCTACAAAGGAAGGCCAGGATTTGAAAAAGTGTTGTACATACATGACTTTGTTGATGTAGACTAGGATAGAGATTTAGATCACTAAAAATATACAAGTGGGTATGTGTTTAACCTATCTAGAGGAGTAATCAGTTGGATGAGCAAGAAACAATCTATAGTAGCACTCTTAATTATATAAGCTAAATACATAACAAACACCTATGCAAGCAAGGAAGAAATATGGTTGCAAACATTGTGTCCAGATATTGCGTTGGTACAACAATCACTAAGGGAAGATTGTGATAATCAGAGTGCAATCTTCCTGGAAAGAACTTGTCTTATCATTCTAAGACAAAGCATATTTATGTTTAGTATACAAATATGGTTAAAGAAAAGTAGGTGCTATTAGTGAAGATGAACACCTTCAAGAATGTTGTAGATTCATTATTAAAGTTTATGAACATTAAGGATTTTTCTTGATGCAAGGAAAGAATGGGAATTTTTTTCCGTAGATAATTAATCAATAAATCCACTAGCCCCTAATATGGAAAGAAAACAAGAAGTGGGAAAATGTTGGGTAAGTGTTATAGTGTTTGCACGACTAGTCCACACACAATATGTTGCATTAAGCATAGTCAGGAGTAGAGGTCCCCTGATAAGGGATGATAGCCCCATATAAGGCCTTGAGGGGACCCATCAAGAGAAAATTAATGCATAGGTTTTATCAGGGATTTTTTCTTGTTATAGTTTTCACCTTTTGGCAATTTTATAGCACATGGTTTTGTGGCCCATGACAATGTAATCTCACTTAAGGATCTACAGTTGTATTCTAATTCAAGATTTAATGGATTTGGGGTTTATATTGTATTATAACATTGTAAGAAAATAATATATTGGATTTTTCTTGGTTTTCTAATGTTTGGGTTTCTAGGGTAAAATATCTATGTTAAATGTGTGTTTGTGCCTTAGCATCTTTTTTGTTTTTATTAAAAATTTGTTTGTAGAAATTAATTGTACCTAGTTCAAACTCACAACAACTCTTGTGCACAATTCCACATGCAACAATTAGAATTTTGATAAGTTCCTTTTCAAGTGATCATGACAACTACTATTGGTATAAGTTCAACCTTTCCTCTAATGTCTTGCTTTTGGTTCCCCAAAGTGCATAACATTTTTTTCTTTTTTAGGATTGACTCTATTGAAGTCTTGAATGTTGCAAACTTGCTCTTTGTATGGTATTCACCATCTTGGGCACCTATGGATACATTTCCCAAATCCTTCTCTTTTTGCTAATGTGAAACAACACAAGATATGCCTACAGATTCACAAGTTTCCTCAGTCAACTTCATCACTAACATTCTTAGCATGCTTCCCAAATTAGTTGGCAAGTGCAGCACAAGTCTTGGTTCCATCTAAGAACATAGATGGTTCTCATGGGGTATTATAAATAATTTAATAAGCTTGAGAAAGCCTCGTCGTAAGTTGACTATATGGTCATCCAATGGAGCCACTATCAAGTCCAAACTACAAAATCATTCCCCATCCCTGAAAGTTACTATTATTGTTGTTGGCCACACTTCCTTGAACATGCCCATGATGTTCTTAAGCTTACAATGAAGTATTGTAGTGGTCCATTTGTTTACAAAGCTATGATTACACCAATGTCTACCAACACTGCCACCTTTAGCCACCTCATAGTTGCATTCACAAAACAAAGGTCATTCATGCCTTCACCTTGCAAATCATGTCCATAACCTTCTACTACAAACTTGTCTAAAATGTTTTTCAATTTGCCCATAACCTCCAATGATGTCTTCAAAGGCTACTACACTTGAGTTACTCTTAAGGTTAGCTTCATCTTCAAAATTACTTACTTGGACTTCTTCCACATTTTCCAACTTTATCTTCGAAAGACAATTTATAATAAGTTAATTCTAATAACAAAGAAAACAAATAAAAATATCCCAATTCACCTAATGCCCAAATCTTTACGTGATTAGCCCAGATTTACAACTAGTAAACCCAAACTTTAACCAAACTTTAACCATGTGTTAGTTTGCTCTAACTTTGTCACAAGTCTGGTGTGCTATAACTAAAAAATAACTTAGATCCCAATATTGCAAGCCCAATTCCATGACTTTTATATTCTTGGTCTTCCGTGACACTTTTCCTATGTTTTCCGTGTCATACTTCATAAATGGGTCGGCTCTGGGGCATATCTAAAAAGCCTACCAATCTCAAAGTCTTTTGTTTTTCCCTATATTTACATTGTTGATCCCAATGATTATGTTGCCCCATCTTTGTTTTCGTAAGTCTAATAGGATTTTTAGATTACGGTTGGTTAGGGATTTAAGGCAATTGTTTCCTACTCTTCAATGTCTAATTTCAATTGTTTTCGTAAGTATAATAGAATTTTTAGATTACTTATGGTCAGGGATTTAAGGCAATTGTTCCCTGCTCTTCAATGTCTAATTTCAATTGGTAGCACAAGAAGATTTGGCATTGGCCTATAACTCCAAAGATGAAATGCTTTATTTGGCTAGCTCTGAAAAACATGATTATGACTTGGGATAATCTGTAGCAAAAAGGTTTTACTGGGCTTACTGTCTGTTCTCTCTGCTCTCAGGATTCCAAATTTGTTAATCATTTACTTTGATGTGTAAGTTTTCCATGGGCCTTGGGATGCAGTCCTTGATTTTCTAAATATTCTGGACAGTGGCCCAAGGTCTTCTCTTGCGAATGGTCTTCTCTTGATGGAGTTGAATATGGGCAATTTCAAAGCCTTGCCTATCTTCATCGCTTGGGGAATTTGGAAAGTCGGGAATATGAGAATATTTGAGGGCTGCCATGGATATATCAGACATCATCCCACAAATTTTGGGATTATTCCATGACATTATCATGCTTTTAGAAGTCATCGGGTTACTCCTTTCATTTTCCTCCTAGTCCCACCTCGGTTAATGTTGGCTTTTTTGGTGGAGCTTTTCAGGATGGAGTTTGTGGAAGGGGTGCCATTATCTTCCTTCCTGAAAATGTAATCTTTCAAATCTTTCAAATTTGGTTGAACGCTGGGTCAGGGTCAAACACGAGTGCAGAGATTTCAGCAGCCTAGGCTCTTCTTCTTATGGAAAACTCATTGAACATTGTTTCTCTCCAAGTTTATGGAGATTCAAAGTGTGTAGTTCAGTGACTTGCTGGGATAGGAAATTTGTTTGTTCTTTCCATTCATCATTTTATGAATCGAATAAATTTTCTTAAGAATCACTTCTATTCTCTCTCCTTTTAGCATATCCTTAGAAAATGGAATGAGTAGACTGACTATCTGTCCAAGAGAGCCTTATCTGCGGAGGAAAGCTTGATCTAGTTCGAAAAATGCAAAGGACTTCGGCTTCTGAGGAACAGTTCCATTCCTTTTCCCAATGATTATCAGATGGTTCCAAATTTCTAAATTCTGTGTGTTTTTTTTAATTGTAATCAGTATTATCTCCTTGTATTCCAGCAAAACAATATTTTGTTTTCTGGTCTCCATTGTTTTGCAGTCTCTCTCCACACATTTTCTTATTTGTGTTGAGTTGATGTAGTGCGTTGTAGATTGCGCAAGTGAAATGGACGATTTCTCTTAAAAAGAATCGTTGTCTAATATAATTTTCTACCCGTGAGAGTTACATGGGGAACCAACATTTAGCTTGGGAAGGAAAGGCCATGCAATTATTAACAAGTGCTTATTGTTAACGTTATTCAGGTGTTTAGTTTTGACACGAAAGGCTTTCAAATTTTTAATTTGTGTCGGAAAGGAGTTTTATAGTTTTATATATCTAGGTAATATTTCATTTTTTGAATTCCCATATATATTATAAATCATTTTTTTTGAACTCATATCTTTTTAACGGTTCCTTTAATATCTTGGTTGGATATTTGTTTTTTTATATGATGCTGTTGCTGTAAGCTTAGTTTATTGATTTAAAAACCAGTGACCCATGCTAGCTCCATGTAACGGACTCATAAAAGTTGGTGGAGTTGTGTCCTCGTTAATAAACATGTTTGAACTTGAGACTTGGACTTTTAGGTCGGTGAAGTTGAGACCTGGACTTTTGCCAGCCGATGATGGCGCCGGCTTCTCGGCTTAACAGAAGATGGTCGTTCAATTGGGGTTGTCTGGTCAACTTGTTACGAAGACTGTTTGTCTAGTCAACCATCTCTACTGTCTTACCGTGACAATTTGGAAGATTGAAATAGGGTTGAAGTTTCTCCTTTTAACCATTTTATAAAAAGCAATTCATTTAATATATTAATTTGTAATTTGTTATTTTGATTAAAATTTCATGAGCAATTGCAAATCTACAATTTAATTTCTACACCGGAGGAGCAATCAATTGGGTGAGCAAGAAACAATTTATAGTAGCACTCTCAATTATAGAAGCTAAATACATGGCAAATACCTATGCAAGCAAGGAAGTAATATGGTTGCAAAGATTGTGCCCATATATTGGGTTGGTACAATAAGCTATAAGAACCGATTTTGATAGTTAGAGTGAAATATTCTTGGCAAAGAACTCGTCTTATCATTTTAAGACAAAACATATTTATGTTCAGTATACAGACATGGTTAAAGACAAGAAGGTGCTACTAGTGAAGATGGTCACCTTAAAGAATGTCATAGATCCATTAAAAAAGTCTATAAGCATTAAGGAGTTTTCTTGATGCAAAGAAATAATGGGCATTGTTTCCTTAGATCATTGATCAAGAAATCCACTGGCCCCTAGTATGGAAAGAAAACAACAAGTCCGAAAATGTTGGGTACGTATTTGCACGACCAGTCCACATGCGGTTTGCTGCACTAAGCATTGTCGGGAGTAGAGGTCCCCTTATAAGGGGATGATAGTCCCATAGAAGGCCTTGAAGGGGCCCATCAAAAGAAAATTAATGCATAAGTTTAATCAAGCAATTTTTCTTGTTATAGTTTTTGCCTTTTCATGATTTCATAGCACATGGTTTTGTGGCCCATGGCAATGTAATATCACTTAAGGGATTACGGTTGTATTCTAATCCAAGGTTTAACGGATTTGGGGTTTATATTGTATTATAACATTGTAAAAAATTAATATATTGGAAAATATTTTTGGTTTTCTAAACTTTGAGTTTTTAGGGTAAAATATCTATGTTAAATGTGTGTTTGCGTCTTAGCATCCTTTTTGTTTTTATTAAAAATTTGTCTGTAACAATTAATTGTACATGGTTCAAACCCATACCATCTCTTGTGCACAATTGCACATCCAACAATTAGCATTTTGATGGGTTCCTTTGCAAGTGATCATGACAACTACTATTGGTATAAGTTCAACTTTTCCTCTAACGTCTTTCTTTTGGTTCCCCAAAATGCATAACATTTTTTTCTTTTTTAGGATTGAATCTTGAAGTCTTGAATGTTGCAAACTTGGTTTTTGTATGGTCTTCACCATCTTGAGCACCTGATGATACATTTACCAAATCCTTCTCCTTTGGCTAATGTGCAACAACACAATATATGTCTACAAATTCACAAGTTTCCTTAGTCAACTTCATTGCGAACATTATTGGCATCCTTCTCCAATTACTTAGCAAGTGCACCACAAGTCTTGGTTCCATCTAAGAACATCAACAATTCTCATGGAGTACTATAAATACTTTTAGAAGCATGAGAAAGCCATGTTGTAAGTTGACTATATGGTCATCCAATGGAGCCACTATCGAGTCCAAACTACAAAACCATTCTCCAACCTTGAAAGGTGCAACATGGAATATTATTGTTGTTGGCTACATTGCGTTGAACATGCCCATGATGTTGTTAAGTTTACAGTGAAGTGTTGTAGTGGTCCATTCTTTTACAAAGCTATGATTGCACTAATGTCTACCAAGGTTGCCACCTTCAACCCACTAATGGTTGTATTTACAAAAAAGGTCATTCATGCGTTCACCTTGCAAATCATGTCCATGACCTTTTAATACAAACTTGTCTAAAACTTTTGTCAAGGTGCCCATAACTCCAATGATGCCTTCAAAGGCTACTACACTTGAGCTAATTTTAAGGTTCTTAGCTTCACCTTCAAAATTAATTACTTGGACTTCTTCCAAGTTTTCCAACTTTATCTTCAAAAGACAATCTATAATAAATTAATTCTAATAACAAAGAAAACAAACAATATATCCCAATTCACATAGTGCCCAATATTTACCTGATTAGCCAAGATTACAACTTCTAAATCCAAACTTTAACAATGTGCTAATTTGCTCTAACTTTGTCACGTGTCTTGTGTGTTATAACTCAAAAATATCTTAGATCCCAATATTCCGAGCCCAACACCATGACTTCTATCTTGGTCTTCCATGACACTTTTCCTATGTTTTCCATGTCATAAATGGGTCGACTCTCTTGGCATATCTAAAAAGTCTACTAGTCTCAAAGTCTTTTATTTTCACTAGATTTACATTTACATTGTTGATCCCAATGATTATGTTTCCCATCTTTTTTTTCAATTCTAATATAATTTTCAGATTATTGTTGGCCAGGCATATAAGGCAATTGTTGCCTGCTCTTCAATCCCTAGTTACAATTGGTGGTACAAGAAAATTTGGCACTGATCTATAGTTCCAAAGTTGAAATTCTTTATTTGGCTAGCTTTGAAAAATGTGATTCTGACTTGGGATAATTTATAGAGTAAAAGTTTTACTAGCATGCAAAATTTTAGGGGCTAATGTTCACCCACTCGGCTAATTTTCCAATTTTTCCACAAAAAAGATTCGTCAATTTCCATTTTTTATAAAAGACGATTCACCCAAATTTTAGAATATAAAATTATTTTACCTTAAAAATCGCCAACATTATATAGAGACTATATATAAAATCATTATAAATTTGAATAATTTTGCAAACATATCAATAAACATTTTATAATTTGCATATTAGGGATTAGTGAGATTCACTAATGTTTTCAAACTTCAAGAAAATTTTCCATCCTTCAAATTTTCCTTGTTTACTAGTCCTAATGTCCGCTCTCTCTGTTCTAAAGATTCCAAATCTAATAATCATTTATTTTTTATGTGTGAGTTTTTTATGGACCTTTGGAATGCAATCCTTGATTTTTTAGATATTTTGGATAATGGCCCATGGTCTTCTCTTTGAGAACTATTTTATCTAGTGGGAGCTGAATATGGGAAATTTCAAATCCCTGCCTATCTTTATCACTTGGGGAATTTGGAAAGTCAGGAATATGAAAATATTTTAGGGTTGCGAGATGGGTATATCAGGCATCATCTCACTCACAAATTTTTGGATTCTTCCCTGACTTTATCATGTCTTTAAAAAGTTGTTGGGCTTACTCTTTTTGTTTTCCTCCTAGTTCTACCTTTGTTAATGTTGGCTTCCTTGATGGAGTTCAGAATGGAATTTTTGGAGGGGGTGCCATTATCTTCCTTTATCTTCCTTCCTGAGAATGTGATCTTTCAGATTTGGTTGAACATTAGGTCAGGGTCAAACACCAATGCAAGCTTTTTTCTTATGGCAGCGTCATTGAACATGGTTTCTCTCCAAATTTATGGAAATTCAAAATGTGTGATTGACTAGCTTGCTCAGAAAAGAAATTTGTATATTCTTTCCATTCATCATGGCATAATCAAATAAATTCTCTCAAGGGTCACTTCCATTCTCACTCCTAGCATATCCTTAGAAAATGGAACCAATAGGCTGACTATCTGCCTATAAAAGCCTTATTTGTGGAGGAAGGTTTGATCTATTTCGAAGAACGCAAAAAACTTCAACTTCTGAGTAGCAGTTCCATTCCTTTTCCCAATGATTATCCGATGATTCCAAATTTCTAAATTATATATATATATATATATGTGGTGATCAATACTATCTCCTTGTATACAAGCTAAACACTATTTTGTTTTCTGGTGTCCATTGTTTTGCAGTCTTTAATGGGTTGCAGATTGGGCAAGATACTTATCATCCTTTTGTAATTGTACTCCTCAAGGGAAATGGACGATTTCTCTTACGTGGGGAAAAAAAACGTCGTTTAATAGAGTTACATGGGGGCTAACGGTTCGCTTGGGAAGGAAAGGCCACGTCTTTATTAACAAGTGCTTATGGTTAACATTCAGGTGTTTAGTTTTGACACTCTTTGTCTGCGGTGGAATGGCTTTTAAATTTTTAATTTGTATCGGAAAGGAGTTTTATATATCTAGGTAATATTTCATTTTTCTGAATGCCCATATATATTATAAATCATTTTTTAACTCATATTTTTAATATCTTTGTTGGATATTTGTTTTTTATATGGTGTTGTTGCTGTAGGCTCAGTTTATTGATTTAAAAAAAAATCATTGACCGATGCAAGCGCCATGTAACGTACTCACCAAAGTTGGTCGAGTCGTGTCCTTGTTAATAAATATGTTTGAACTTGAGACTTGGAATTTTACATCGGTGAAGTTGAGACCTGGACTTTTTGTCAGCCGGTGATGGCGCCGGCGTCTCGGCTTAACATAAGATGGTCGTTCAATTGGAGTTGTTTGGTCAACTTGTTACCAAGACTGTTAACGTAGTCAACCATATCTACTGTGTGACAGTAGATGGTGGTTCAATTGGAGTTGTCTGGTCAACTTGTTACAGAGACTGTTTGTGTAGTCAACCATCTCTAGTATCTGACCGTAGATGGACCTTCAATTGGAGATGTCTGGTCAACTTGTTATGAAGACTCTTTGTGTAGTCAACCATCTCTACTGTCTGACCGTAGATGGTCGTTCAATTGGAGTTGTCTGGTCAACTTGTTACGAAGACTGTTTGTGTAGTCAACCATCTCTACCGTTGACCGTGACAACTGGGAAGATTGAAATAGGGTTGAAGCTTCTCCTCTAACCATTTTTTAAAAGGAAACTGGGGATTAACAAATTGAGAAGCAAGTCATTTAATGTATTAATTTGTAATTTGTAATGGTTTATGAGTAATTAAGATAGAGTCAATGGAATAAAATGGTAAACTTAGTTTTTTTTGAATATTTTAAATTAAGAAAAGGTTCATAGTTATATTGGTAGATATATTTATTTTGAAATAGTAGTTTTAAAATTTTAATTTAATTATTAAGTGGATGGATTTTATAAAATATTTTTAGTAACATGTACAAATTAAAAGTTGAAGTTTATTTCCGATGTCTAATGTCTTTTTTACTTTTTTAATTTAATTCATTTAATTAAAAACTTGTAGCATCACATGAAATGAGTTATGGTTTTTTTGGCATGTATGTCATTGGCTCATGGTATTGTGAAAAAACCATTTATTAGATTTAAGAATCCCCATGATAAAGTAGGACGAATTTACATAATTAAATTTATGAATATATATATATATATATATATAATATATATTCTTTTTAATAATAATAATAATAATAATAAAGTTATAGTTTAGTTAATTCTTATGTTGTTTTTGTATTTTTTTACAAACAATTTCAGATGTATGGTGAAGTAAGTGTTTTGATGTTTATTATGGCTTCATACCTATCGGCATTTACCAACCATTTAATATATATGGTTGCACTAGTAATATATTATAAGGAACTTATATTTTGAGGAGAATTTGAACTTTCATTTTTATAAAGAAATTAAAAGTTGTTATTGGATACCTCTTTGAACATCAAAAAAAGTTATGTATCTTTCCTTGTTTCTAGAATAATGGGTTTGTAAGAGAAGAAGTCATTGAGGGGTAATAGCTCATGTTAGTGTAGGGCCTAAAAGTGGATAGATATGTTATTATGTATGGAGGTCATCTCTAGTAAATAAAGCCCATGTAGTAGGGTGAGAGTCCTAATTGTAACAAGGTTTACTAAAATGTTCTATCTACTAAAAAGTTTCATTCCATGTAATATTCCTATGAGGTAGACAAAACTATATAAATAAGTAGAAGCAATGTAATCACGTCTTATCAAACATATTATAATAAAAAAATATGTTCAAATGGAGGTTGCCCCCTCCTAGAGGCTAGTGAATTTTTCTCTTATAGATAAATGTATAACATTTTGTGGTATTATGAATATTTGTTAACTATTGTGGTTACAATATGCGATTTCTACAATTAATCTCTGTAAACTATATTACTTTTATTATGTATCTACTGATTTACTAATAAAGAATCCTACCAATGGTATCATATTTTATTTTATTGAGCACATAATTTAGAGAAATTTTCTAGGCTATATATGTATTTAGATGTATATAAATCACATAGTGATTCTTCATTCAATGGGTAAATATATTAAGTGAAGAATACTTGCAAGAAATACAAGTAGCTTCCCTTGGTTTGATAACCTTGTAAACCCTATTGGTAACCTTTTGAGTATTACCACATCATGCATCACTTATAAACATAATTTCACTTCACACACCTTGGGGTATATAAGAAGTTCCATGGCTAGTTGAAACCAACTTTAGATAATTTGATCAATCATCTTATTGCCATAGTGAAACACAGAACAATTCTAAAGAAGATTATTCTCTAGCACTAGTATAATCAAGTAGTATACCAATGAGTGCAGTTGAGCTTCCTTAGTTAATGCCATAAGAAATTGGGGGGGTTACTATGATTATACCCCACACATATATCAAGTAGATATAGCACCCAATACTCCCTTGGCCTCAAGGCCCTTAAAACTCTACTCCATACTACTAGTCCATGAAATCCCTACATAAATGGCTATAATGCAAATATGTGCATTTTGTCACTAGAAACCCTACTTCATGCTACTAATCCATGTATGTTCTCTCCACTCCTATATAACCACAAGTTAACCCACACTAAAATTGTAGAGCACCAACTTAAAGATCTCTACTACAACTATGATGAAAAATATTTTCTTGAGCATAAATGTAAGGAGAAAAAAAATATATGGCCATTTTAGAGAACATTTTGAAAGATGAAGATGAAGCTACACCATAGGAGACTCTAACTCCACCTATTTAAGAAATTCCTCCATCTACTCTATAGGATATGGAACCATACATATATGTGCATACCTTGATTGGTATTTAGGCTTCCCAAACCCTCAACTTGATTGGATCAATCAAACATTATAGAATCATTATCTTACTATATAGTTGCAGCTTCAAAATAGTGATATTTACTTGAAAAGCCACAAATTTTCTATTGAAATGGGTAGTTGTGATATTATTTTGGGTGTTGAGTAGTTACAAACATTAGGTACTATCACCATGGATTTCTATGAGTTATAAATGAGTTTCTAGTCGGAGGGGCATTACAACCCCTTCAATGGAATTATAGTAAGTTCTCTAGAGATCGTTGGCTCTCACCATGTGGAAAAGCTTCTTAAAAAGGGGAATTTATGCATTGTGGTCCAATTCCATGTCATTCAAGCCTTTGAGACATCTAACATGTAGGTAATCTTATCCAAACACTAATCTATTTTTGAAACTCCCTAAGGCCTACTACCTTCTAGAGGTGAGCATGATCATTCTATTCCACTCATACCATATAGCCTCCACCTAATGCATACCCTTAACATCATCCATTTCCCCCAAAAACTAAAACAAAAGGCTAGTTTAGAAGTTTCCATCCATTGGTGTCATCCACCCTAGTACTTATCCTTATTCATCACTTGTTGTCATGGTCCTTAAGAAAGAAGGCACTTCATACATATGTCTTGAGTTTAGAGGCTCTCAATAGAATAAAAACCAAGGATAAGTTCCTCATTCCTACAATTGATGACATTTTGGATGAGATCAAAGGTGCTCAATTTTTCACCAATCTTTATCCCTATACCATCTATCGCCAAATACATATGAATGAGGCCAATATTCCCAAAACTACTTAATGCATTCATTAAGACCATTACAAGTTCTTAATGATGTCCTATGGCATTTTCAATTCTCCTTACACCTTTCGCGAAATTCTTGTTCCAATGTTTTATGTCCCTTATAACATCCTCAAATGTATTAGGCTAGGGGCTTACAAAATTGGAACTTTTCATCCACTATAAAATTCATCCAACATTTCATGTCTCCCACATAAAAGAAAGTGGTCATATTTAATTTTTGTATTGAGACTAGTTTTCTAGAATTGGATGAAGAAGGTTTCATTTGAATGTTGCATGAGTTTGAAATTTCCAAAAGAGTGTGTACTCTCCATCAACATGATATCAAATAGGTCTTGATATAGTGGAAAGATACACCATCTGAAGATGCCACATGGGAACCAAAAAAGAACCTTCAAGAATTCCCTCATATCCATCCTTTAGGGCAATGCCTCTTTTTAAGGGGTAATGCATGTTAGGGTCCTACCCTATCTACCTAAGTCCATACATATGTTTCTATATATGGAATCCATCTCTTTTAAATAAGACCCTTGTAGTAGTGTGAAAAAAATTATTGTAAGACAACTTACTAGAAGGTTTCACCTACTAAAAAATTGCTTCTCTAAAATGTTCCTAAGAGGTAGATAAAACTATATAAAGAAGTAAAATATATGTAATTATGTCTTATGAAGTAAATTATATCGAAGCTCTATGCAATTAGAGTTTTCCCCCTCCAAGAGGCAAGCAAACATTTCTCTCATCAATAAAGGTATGATGTTTTATGGTATTATTGTTCTTTATTTGGCTATTATGGTTGCAATCTATCATTTATGTAAAAAAATATGGGTAAAACCTAATTTTTTTCTTTGCATCCTCCAACTTACTAATAAGGACTATCATAGCTCAAATGGTTGGGAATTAAGTCTCACACTCTCCCCACCCAAGTTCAATCCTCGATGAGACATTTGACTTGTTGTGATAATGGTAGAAGCTAGGTCATTGTCCTTTACTAAGTCATAAGTTATTGGTATGTCTAGCTTGTGGGTTATTGGATATACACTTGGGTTATAATGTTAGCTAATTGATTTTATCCTAAGCCTAGCCTAGATCACTCTAACAATGATTTCCCATGGTTAAAAAAAAAGGTAAGAAAATAAGTCACGTGTAGAGTTAAATCTACAAACATTTAATAACTTTCTTTGGAAGTAAGATATATTTGCTAGAAAAATGGAAACAATTACAATATTTATAAGGAATCGACATCTTAAAGTGTGCTCCTCGATTAGGGTGTGAGTTAGACCCAATGGGCATGCTCCAACCCAAAATTTAATACATATCTCCAAGATCTATACGACCACCCTTCACATGCATGCAACACTTGGAGAGGTGGTGGTGCTCATGCAAAGTTTTATTGCCAACCTTGAAGGTGGTAGAGTTATTATGACATATGTTAAGGTGATTTTTCCCTCCCGTGAAATGGGTAAGTTGTTTTGTGCCTTCCGGTTCCTGTGGATCTGGCCTAGGCTGTTCATGCTAGGGAAATCATGGTCTCTGCCTTCTTCTGGTATTGGATGTGGCCACTGGTATGTCCCCACTCTTAATTTTTCTACCTTTGCATATACGGATCTATGTATCTTCCCTTCTGTCTCTAGAATGCATGGTACTGTGGTTTGGCGAGATTGGGATCGCAAGTTCCTAGAGCATGGCATGGTTTGGTTTTGGTTATGTGTTGAGTTAGTGTGTGTGGTCTATGATAATTGGTTGTCCCATATGGGCTCACATAGGGTTTTCCTGACAAGCTGCTTTGTGTGTCGAGGTACTCCTTGCTTGGATAATTGCAGAATTGTAAGGGTCAAGGTTTATGGTAAATTTTATTTTTTTCTTGGGTATTATGAATTTGCATGGGTTCAATACCATGCCATGCCTGTCTATAATCATTGCCTTGACCTTAGTTAGTATAGGGGGGTGGTTTGGGAAGCTCTATTAGAAATGCTAAGCATAAGTTCAGGCCTAGTGGATATGGTTCGTTGTGTCTGGTTCCGTTGTCCGATTGTGTGTGGGTACTGGTTAAAGGGAAATTCTCGACTCCAATCTTGTCAATATAGTTCTAATTATGGGCAATTTGGTCCAATTTTTGCAACGTGAGCATACTTTATTTGGTTTTGGCATAAGGTTGTTTGTGGTTTGCGGGTAAGGGATAACTCTCAGCTCAACTATTCTCTCTTTTTTCCATCCATTGTTCCATTGGTTGAATCGGAAAACTTTGGGGCTCACTTGGACAATTGTGGGGCTTTTCCTGTGGATGGTGTTATCAGTCAGTTTAGATCCGTCATTGGGAACTGGTGGAACGATGGTAGAAGTGGGTCCGTAATGAAGTGCTAGCTGTTGGTTGACAACATGCTTCAAAGCTGGTTCCTTACTCGGTTGTTTTCGTTTGTAATTTCTTTGATAGGTTTGTAGAATATTAGTGCTGCAAATTTCGTTTTGGACATGGAAATTAAAAGAGATTGGAGAGATATGAAATTCTAATTAAATCGAAGAAATATGTTAAGACAACATTGTAGAAGTTTGATATGCAAGAAAGTGAACTAGTAAAGGTCCCTATTATTGTAGGTGTAAAGTTATCTCTAGATTAGTGTCCTAAGACACAAAAAGAGGAAGAGGACATGTCCCATGTTCCATATGCTAGTGCAGTTTCTAGTTTGATGTATACAATTGTTTGCACTAGACCGAATATTACACATGTAGTGAGAGTTTTGAGTAAGAATATGTCAAAACTAGGGAAGGGGTATTGGGCAACAATAAATAGGGTTTTCCACGTATTTTCCTAACAACACCAATTATGGATTATGCTACAAAGGAAGACCAGGATTAGAGAAAGTGTTGTACATACATGTATTTGTTGATGTAAACTGTGATATAGATTTGGATCACTAAAAATATACAAGTGGGTATGTGTTTAACCTATATGGATGTTGAAAAATGCAACAAGAAATATTCAATTTGATCTTGCCTTGATTAAATTAAGAAAATTCGAATTTCCACATCAGCATACAACTTGGATGATGTTAACTTGTGTGACATGTCTTGTGTCACCCAATTTACTCATTAAATTTGAGTTGGAGGAGTTAGAGTTCAGTTCTGCATGTGTAATTGCTAATTTGTAGCAATCAAGGTCAGTTATCTCAAGTTGTTTTCAATTAAACTAGTTCTAACTTTTGGAGGAACTAGTTGAAGGTCAGTTAAGCAGTGGGACTTCAGTCAAACTCAGTGATCATCTATTTATTTGATCAATCAACCCAAAATAGCTAGTGCATGTAGAGAATTCGAGTTACCTAGTTGAGGTGGATATTTGAAGGTAGTGTAACATTAGTTGTAGACTAGTCTTAAGTGTAGAGGTGTTGCATATAGTGAAATGATCAACATAAGGAATTGTGTAATTCAATTAGAGGAATTTCCTAAATAATAGGGGCTAATTCCTCAAGGAACAGAGAGAGGAAATAGGAGTTCAATTTGAGGAAAAAAATTTACTAAGTTTGGTTCAGAGGACTTTAGTGAGCAGAGGGATAGGTTGTGCACTTGTAGGGTGAGTCAGTTGAACAAAGCAATTGTAATGCATCTCCATTCATTTGATTAATGCAAGCAGTCATTGGGTTTTTTAGCATATTTATTTCCCCTGATAAAAAATCTTGTTGCATGTGTGTTATTTCTTCTTGCATGTCTAAGATTTTTGTTCTAAATAGTGAATTACTATCCACAAAGCAGTAGTGTAGGTTTCTATCATGTAATTTTAATTAAAACTCCATGAGTAGTTACAAATATACAACCTAATTTCTACATGGTATCAGAGCTGGATTCACATTAGAGCAGGAAATTCAAAGTTGTTTCTCAGAGGTTCGAATTTGAACATCAGTGTAGCAAGATTTCTTCATCACTGAGAAGATGGCATTTAATGGACTAAGGCTAGAGTATTCCTTGGAAGGCACCTCTAATTTTGTTGCATGGAAGGACCACATCGAGGCAATATTGGATGACATTCAATTTCTAGAATACATCAAGAAATGTGTTGTAAAAACTCAAGCATCAGACGCCCATAACCTTTCTCAGTGGAAGAAATATGTAGCAAAGGCAAGGAGAATAATCTTGGATCTCCATGGAAAAGAAACTTTGTTCGTGATGTGGAAAGCACTAACAAAATTGTTCACTAATAATAGTGACCACAGGAAGTTGGTGCTCAAGGATAAAATTCAAAGTATCAAGATGCAAAAGACTGACACAATTCTACAGTATCTGAGCAAGTTTACATAGTCTCGGGATAAACTTGGTAACCCTAGCCCTTCCGGGCTTTCCCAAGAGCTGGCATAGCTATCAAGATTCAGTGAATGTGAGGGAGAAACTATCAATATGGGAGCACTGATGGTCTGATTTGGTACATGAGGAAATAAGGTGGAATATCAGATATGGGACTTCATCCAAGGGATAGGATGAAGAAAACTTTGTATTGGCTAGAAAGGAAAAGAAGGAAAAAGGGAAAAAATCCCAAACCAAACTAGAATCTAGTCAAGGGGGAAGAAGAAAGATTTGTCAAAAAATAAATGATTCCATTACCATGAATTCAGGCACTATGCCACGAAATGTCCACACAAGAAGGCAAGAAAGAAGACTTTAGGAGGAGCAATAGGTGAAGCTTTGGCTTCACAGTTCAAGCTTGAATTTACCATCATTGCATGCATGACCAAAACAATGATGGAGAGTGTGTGGTACATGTGGTACTTGGACTCAGGTGCATCACATGACAGGGAATATATAATTTTTTAGTGGCCTGGAGGAGAAATATTTGCAAATGCACATAGAGATGGGGGATGACAGAAGGTATAGCATGTCTGGAATTGGTACAATCACCTTTTAGAAGGAGTCAAGCTCCCCTCCATAGAAAATTTTAGGGGCGAATGTTCGCCCTTTGGCGAAATTAAGGGGTTTTAAATTTTTAGTGGGCGAATATTTTGTATCATAGTACATTTTTACAAATCACCTCAAATAGCCCACCTTATTTTAAGGGAGAGGGTAAAAAAGGTAAATTTAGCCCTTGAAATTAGGAGTTACAACCTTCCATTCGCCCATTTTCAAGAATAGGTTTTATTTAAGTGAATCCATTCGCCCATTTTCAAGAATAGGTTTTATTTAAGTGAATCCTATGGGCCAAATACCATATTTATAAAAGAGGTATG
>APFE030177072.1:0-12773 GCA_000404065.3 Pinus taeda
CACAAAGACTGTTCTTCAAAACCTTGAACAACCCTTCCATCACCTAACAACAACTTATCTCCACACGTCAACCTCTTTTACAGCTCTACCACAGACCTAAACATCTTGGCCTCTCTGTATGACTTTAGTTACTTCATACAGACCTGTGGCGTCCCTGAAAATGACCAAGCATACCTCTATTCTCCTACACCGGTACCTGGGATAGGTCGACTCATTCATGCAATAACACCTCCATTCACACTTGTACTCATGAACCCATTCTCCTTTATACTTCTTTACTTCTTAATCATCTTGGGGAAGTCCTTCTATATCATCTCTTTTTGTTTTATTTATTTCCCCATCCCTAGGTTACATCACCTCTAATGGGCCTCTCTAGGTCGTCTTCTCAGGTAGGGCCCGACCTGAGATGGCTTATCCTTAGATGGGACCAATCGTCATGCCTCTCCTTTTCCTATTAGGGACTTTGGTCTTGGTGGTCGCATCCTGTAGACTTCAGCTATGGGATCGCATCTCCATCCATTGCTCAAATGGTTGCTTCCACTTGTTTATTGCATTCCCCAGTTAAACACTAGCATTGCCAACATTTTGTTCTTTCCTTCGCTATTTGTGGTCCAGAGTGTCAATTCTCACCTCTCTCATTTGTTATCTCAACTAGTGTAGCAACCTCTTACTTCTTGGCTCCAGTTGTTCATCTTTATTGTCTTCCCATCTTGTGTATTTGGTTCAATTTTTTGGTCTTGGGTTTAGTAACTTTGATCTCTCTTTCCTCCACTCATTCATCCCTACTTTTACCGCCTCTCTTTCCTTCTCCTCTTCTCAACTAAACTCGCTTCTCGAAGAAGTCCCCAAGTCAAGGAAATGCAAACTAGGGTTTCCCTTCTAGGGAACACCCGTGGCAAGAATTGTTATGGTTGAAAACACAGGAGATGTTTGTGAAACATTGAGGTCTTGCGCTAGGAACCTAAGCTTGAAGTCTATGATCTCGGAATCCACCCTTCCACTCTAGAGAATTTTGCTCGATGCCCTAACCTAGCCATCCAAGAAGAGGGGACCAAAACTTCGGGAGAAGAAAATATGGAGAAAGAAGTATTTGATCACGAATGGTTTGGACCAGTACCTTTTCCTTTGGGCTTATGTAGTTCGAGATGCTTCATATTTTCCATAATTGTCTTTAAGGAGGTAAATAATTGATGCCCTAGATACCAAACCTCAACAATTACCCACTCCAAATTTATGGAGTTTTATGGATGAAAAACAAAATTTCATCCACTAGGAACATTCATCACATGTCATGCTATGAGTAGCATGTGCAATTGCCAACCAAATGACTTTCAAAATAAATCTTCAATAATTTGCGCACAATATAACGCTAATCTAGTTGCAACAATTCCATACATTAGACATTTTTCAAGATTGAAACTTCAACAAGAGGCACTTACAAGATGACAACATAATATATCCATCCAAAATTCAAGAGATAGCTCCAAAAAAAATCAAATTTCATCTCCAAATATCAAAATGCATCCAAGACATTCAATAGCTAATCCAAAGAAAAAGTTCCGATTTGCCAAGAAGGCCGAAGTTCCCAACTGCGATGATGATCGAAAACAAATGAAGTTGAGTTTTATTTATATGAAACCTAGTAGGTCAAATTATTGGCCCAAGGCCCTTAACATTATAAAAATGTGCAAAATACATGCCTTGGTCACAAGCCGACCAAGTAGCATTTACAAATTATGAAATAATCATCCAACTGCTAGCCGAATTGATGACATCATGTTGATGTAGGGTTGTTTGAGGGCCACGTTGAGTCCTCTTGGTGCCAAAGTGTGTGAGAGGGCTCCATAAATTATGAACAAGGGAATGGCTCCTTACTCTCCATGCAAGTCATCATGTGGGGCCCTAAAATGAGTTTGGTGCAGAAAAGCTAGTCCCATGGGTCTCCTAATTATAAAATAGCATGTGATGCCCCAATACCGAGGGCTTCAACGATGGTGCTTGCCCTCCCATGTCTCGACGGATTAGACAAACCTCTTCTGGGCCTTGGATCAACTGCCATATAATGTTAAGTTGGTCAGGGCACATTGGTCCAAGCACAACTTCTCGTGAATAATGTAGGGCAATGAGCAAACTGCTAAAGGCGTTGAGTGTTCCCATGGCATGGAATGATGCTCTACACATGATGAGAGTCTAATGGCTCTCAATGCTTCACCCTGTGGTGTCAATATGATCCTCTGGTGGACCCGGGCCCTGCTTAAGTTTCCCAACCCATGATGAAACCACCTACCAATCACATATAACACCAATGTGCATCCTCACAATTAGGTACAATAATTCATTAGTACATCTAAGTGAACCAAGATTATTTCTCAAGGGCACATTGAGACTTCATAGTGGGCTTCCTTTCCAAATTTAGTGTTACCTCCCTAGCTAGGAGTGGGTAATAAACAACCCTATTTGGTGTTCCCAGTCCCTAAGGGTAAAGACAGGTCCCTAGTACATCATTTAATTGATAGATGTCATGTGAATGATGATGAATGAATGGGGATACTAGGGTCTCAAGGCCAAATGCCATGGGTTCAAGGATGGCAATGATGATTATTTAGGTGTATAGATGTAGGAGGGAGCAATCATTGATACATGAGTTAACTTTAGTTTGTTTTACCACCCTTCTTTACTATCCTTTTTCCTTTTCTTGATTTTTCTTTCTATTACTGGTCTGGGCTCTAGGAAATGAGAGCATGTTGTGTATGATATAAGTAGTTATCAACCCCTTAAGGTAGGGCAGTTCATCGCTCACCAAGGGTTGGGATGTGCACGGGTTCCTCAATGATTTGGGGGCACTCATAGGGCCATAGGAACCAGGGTAATGGCCATAATAAGGGGTAGAGCTCATGTTGGACTTTTTCCCATGTGCTATATTAAATGTCCCATCCATCTTTTGCATTTTATAATATTCTTTTTCTTTTTTTTCTTGCTTGTGGCCAGGACATGCTTTTAACATTATTTTAGCTTCATCAACCTCCCGGGCAACATTTCCAGGCGCGACCTAGATATGTGGACAAGGGGAGTGGGTGTGCGAGTCCCTTGTGGAGCCGAAGAAGGAATATGATGAAATAGGGGTTGTAACGTGTGGAGGGGAGGGAAAAATCTGGATGGAAAAAACGTGATTGCGGTACCAAAATCAAGGTTTCCTAAATAGTGCCCTTCCTAAAGCCATAGGCCAATAAAGGTGATCCCACAGGACTAGGATTGAGGATTAACCTGCCCCATTTGAGGTGAGGGAACAAAACTATTGTCAAAGCCCTTCCTTTTTCCCAAGTCATTCAATAATCCATTCCTAGGATGCCCAACAAAAAGCAAGCATAAGCACCTGATTGCACAATGAAGAACATAGCTTTTGGGTTGGATATTCCACCTTCAAACATATGTTCTGTAAAGATGGGTGAGGGGACATATGACTGATGCAGGGAGCGAAAATCAAATGGCACAATGTATCAACTACATTGGTGGCTATTAGGATCTATCGACTATTTTCTCAAGGGAGATCTAGGAGAATTTTTTCTCCTATGGGGTCACCCACTTTTGGTGGGTAACATGCATTTTTGGCATTGAGATTACCACACTCGCATATTTTTTCGTATCTCAACAAGCTCCTACATCATCAACTATCATCAAATACAGGTATGGATATTCTAATTCTTCTCGCTTTCCTTTCTATTTTCATTTATATTTTTGATATTTCACATTCTAGTTATGAATTTGTATTACCACCCAAACCCTCCCTTTAAATGACAATGCCTTATATATACATGTGAGACCTAGCTATAGTGTTAGCAACTTGTTTGGGTGCATGCTTAAGGGCTGGTACAGACTGCAACTTACCATGATGCCATAACCTATGATGACAAGTGGAGGATGGTCTTATGGAAGGCAAACCTATTGTTAAAGGAAAATAGGCTGCTCTAAATAATAAAGGGGACAACCTTCTCTTGGAGAACAATTGCAAGTTAAATCTGGGCAGATTTTGGGACTGTTAGGAGATAGTACTTTGGACCTTATTCCGGCTCAGTCTTGTTGAGCTAGGTCGCAGGCCATAGCCAGCAACATTAGGATATTAGAAGGATTGCGTTGAGGTTGATTCAACTAACAAGGAGCAACATGATGATGTAAGGGTCTCAACTTGGAGAACCTTATTCTATAAGCTTGATATGCTGCAAATCAGTTGAAGATTGAGGGATGCTCTATCAGCATTCCAAGTTGCAACCCTTGATGCCAGAGAATAACTCCATTGTGTGATATTCATAGTGAAGATCTCTGATGTCTGATTTTGGCAATTCAAAGTGTTGACTTCAAATGTATATATATTATCTCTCTTTGCTAAACTATTGAAGATCATAAGAAGATTTGATCAAAGGTTTCCCAACGTTGGGGTTTGTCCCTGGTTGGTGCCACATCTTGTGTCCTCTTCTCTTGGTTTGTTTTCTGCGACTTATGTTTATGTTCTATCTGCATTTTACTATCATGCTAAATGTGATTGCTAATCTGGAATTGATATTGAGCTAAAATGTAAAAATTGAAGTAAATTGCTCTTAGCATAGAACATGCCTAAAATTAACATTTAGTTATCCACAAATCGCCTTAAGAAATATGTGAAATCAACCAGGAAAGATAATTCATGATGAACACCAAAGATTTCATGAAAATATTTCACATTATGGAAAAAAGATCTCAACAATTCACAACAATCTACAAAGGAGGGAGCTTTCTCTTTTTTTAGATTAGGATCTCAATGGAGGGAGCTTTCTCTTTTTTTAGATTAGGATCTCAATATCTTTCCTCCTTTTTCTTGAAAAAACAAGCAACTTTTCATCCACAATATGCTTCACGATTAAGTCAAACTACAAGCTATTTCATTACATAAATTAAATCTTAAAATAGGTGAGACATCCCACCAATTAGAGGTTTGATTTGACAAAAGGAGGTCCTAATTGGTCTAAGGGTACAACTTTCCATCAAGAAATAGCTTGACATTCCTTGAAAAATTAACCTGAGTGCTTAGGAAGTCAAAATTTCCATTTTGTTTGCACAATGTTGCTTGAATGAAGATGTTGGCCTTTCCAACGGCTAGTTTAATGTGGACGACCTCGCTTTCCTTGGTGCAAAGATGATTTAAGCCATGCTTTTATGCTCCTTGATTGTTTTTGACTTGAAATGTACCTTGGATTGCTTGGAGACCTATATGGCTTATGTTTTTCCTCAACATTCCTCCAAATTGACCTTTACATGATCCAATGGGTAGAAAGGGTGGACGACACTCCTTATCTAGGTCCATTTTCCCGCTTTTTCTGTGGTTTAAGGCTTGAACTTTTCCTGAACATGAGTTATCCTTGGTCCATGATGTGTCCTTGACTTGCTTTGACATATTGCTTACTCAACACATTTGCCATGATACCTCTTTTAACGTCATGGTTACACCAAAAGTAGAAGTTGACTCGTTTTGAAGGTACCTCATCGATGCAAATGGGACATTAAAGGGGGCGTTAATAGTTTCTTGACTTGGAGGTCACAAGAGATCTTTTCACTGCCTTGGAGGATGTGGGTCATTGCATTAGGGAGCATTAATGTATCAGAAACTGTGAGACTTCAATGAAGAATGATGGTCATTGCCAAATAGGTGCGCATGCATATGGATATGGTTGATTTGGGGAACAAAGAGTGCATTAAGATAATGGGAAACTGAGGGGCAAGGTACAATAAGCGATCACCTTTATAGGGCTACTCAACAAGTGCACCCATAAATCATGAGTCATAGTAGAGCCACCTCCTGAGGCTCGCATATCACCATAGCAGATAAGAATGTTGTGTGATGCTTTCTTTCCCATACTATTTTTCTCTTTTGCTTACCCATCGAATGTTGAATGAAATCCTTTCCTTCTAGTACTAACCTTTCTCTAGTGGCTTGTGGATTATACTAGCCTCATAAGTTGTCGATAATTAATATGCTCTACCAAGTTGAGTGATGCTTTGTTTTTGGGAGGGTCAATTGTGAGAGAAACCTAGGCCTTATATGTTGAGGGTTTCTCAAAAAATTAATAGCACCCGCATTGATACTTTTACTAATGAACCCTTTATCTTATATCCTCTCTCTCTATATTTGTTTTTCTTGCCCGTTTCCTAGGCTGCATCACCACTAATGGGTCTCTCTAGGTCGTCTTCTCAAGTAGGGCCCGACCTGAGATGGATTCTCCTTAGATCGGACCAATCGCCATTCCTTTCCTTTGCCTATCAGGGACTTTGGTCTCGGTTGTCGCATCCTATAGACTGCAGCTATGGGATCACATCTCCAACCATTGCTCCAATGCTTGCTTCCACTCATCTATTGCATTTCGCAGTTCAAAACTAGGATTGTCAACTTTTTCTTCTTTCCTTCACTATTTGTACTACAGAGTTGTAATTCTCACCTCTTTCATTTGCTATCTCAACTAGTGTGTCCACCTCTTACTTCTTGGCTTTAGTTGTTCATCTCTATTTTTGCCCCCTCTTGCTTATTTGGTTTAGTTTTTTGATCCAGGATTTAGTAACTTTGATCTATCTTTCCTCCACTAGTTCATCCCTACCTTTTCCACCTGTCCTTCTCCTTTTCTCACCTTCACTCGCTTCTCACCCTCATTGAGATTTTCTATTGTTATCACCTCCTTGTAAGTGGAAAGACATTTACTTTTATGTTGTAGGTTGTGTTACCACAATCTAGCAGGCCTTAAGGAGGGAAATTCTATGGGTCAAAGAGATAAACTATGTGATAACAATGGGATAATATCCCATTGTCACCACAACCAATGTCCCCTCCTCTTTATGGAATTTCACTAGTGGGAGGAGTCCGGGTAGATAAGGAATCATCTTTTATTGATGTTCTAGGTTTGAGGTACTAGGTGATGAGGTAGGACATTTTAAGGGAAGCTCTATGTGATAATATGGAACTTCAAAACGGTTTTCGCTCTTTATTAGAAACTTAGAAGAAAGTTGCACGAGATCTATGGTTTTGTGAATTATTGTGGTTAAAGTTATTCCTGAGATCAAGGCAAGGAGAAGAAAGGGATTCTTATGATTTATTCCAATGAATACTAAGCTCATACAACCCTCGAAGAAGTCCCCAAGTCAAGGAATTTCAAACTAGGGTTTTCATTCTAGGGCACACATAGATTTTACTTTTTCATCATAATGCTTTTTATTTTGGGTGCATAACTTAAGGGTTAGAGCTTGCTATTATGATTTAGTATTTATTTTACCTGTTGAGATGAGATAATGTATTTCTCATTAGGGTTGGGACATAAAAGGTTTCATTTTAATGAAATCAAGTTTTCAGGAATCAGGTGATGACCAATGAGGAGGGTAGAGCTCATTTTAAGATTTTTCCCATGCGCTAACTTCTATCCTGACCTTCTTTTACATTTTGATTTTCTTTTTTTTTTCTTTCATTGTGACCATAATATGCTTTTCCATTCTTTTATTTTCATTAACTTCGAGGACAACATTTCTCCTACTCAAGGAGTGTGGACAAGAGAGTGCCAAATCCCAATGAACCAATGACAAGTTAGACCTGAAGAATGGAGGTGGTATAAGGGGCTTGTAGTGTGGTATGGGAAGTGGGAAACATGATGTAGGGAAAGATGAACATGCTATTTCAATCCGTATGTCCCAAGTGCCCCTCCTACAAACCTAAGCCCTTAAGGAAGGTCCTAATATACTAGGGCTAAAGATTAACTCCCCTAGTAAGGTGAGAGAACAAATTTAGTGTCAAGATCGATCAATCTTCTAAATCACCCCGTTATCGATACTAAATGCACAAAATAAACTAGTATAAGAACTCGATTGCAAAATCATCAAAGTACGTTTTGAATAGAAGCTCACTTTCATCCAAGAGGAAATGTTGGATGGGGAGAGGTATGTGGTTGATGCAGATGGCGAAGGCATATAATCATCAAGAAATGGATATAAAAGGTTGATGGCTAGCTGGTTGTCCGAATGGCTATCAAATGCAAGAGAAAAGTTTTCTCCTTTGGGGTTACGCATTTTGGTGGGTAAGAGGCACATCATAAAAAATTCCAATACCCAAGATTTCAAGCTCAACATTTCAACATATGGAGGATCATCAATAGGTGCAATATCACGTGGAAGTTGCTCAAGGCCCAACGATCATCTCTGTTGGGGCAACAAGGTTAGACTGTTTTGATTTTCCTCTCTTTCATATCTAGCTCTTAGGTTAGTTATCTCATCAAAATAAATTTATGAGGTAACCCCATGTTAGTTTGGTTTCGTTTTTTAATTGGTTGTTATCTACATGTTGTGAATTGTAATTAATCTATGGCACTAGGCTTTTAATGAAGGGTAAAATCGTAATGGACCTATTAGCATTCCCCTTTCTCATTCACTTCCTCTTAGTTTTTCTTAATTTTCTCTAAAATCGAGTTGTAACACCTCTCTCCTTCCCTATGGTAGCATATTGCCTCACTTTAACAATCATGCCACATTTTGCTAATTTTACTAATGAGATGTCATTAACTCTTCTATATCTCAGGGGAAGTCTCTCTAATTCTTTTTGGTGGCAAGGGATTTTAAATTTACTAAACCCCTACCCTAGAGACCTATTACCACTCATATTAGCAAGCTTATAAAGGCTTGGCCAATATTCCAAATGGTAAGCACACATCAGATGCCCCTAATGTCACCTAAGCACACTCTCCTCTCACTTTTGGCCTCTAGGGCCTCTCATAAGCCCAAAAATCCTATAGAAACTTACGAATATGAATTTGAGTTTATATTATGATAAAATATAATGAAAATAAACATACTAGCACTTCAAAGTATTGATTATTCAAAAAGTTATTCAAATCTGGAAATTGTTACTCAATTTTGGGGCACCAATTCCCGGGGGTTGAAAAATGAAAGTGTCCCAATTAGTATGAAACATGTTGCAATTGTTAGGACAACTGAAAACACTTCCAAAGGTGAGTGATATTCAATTAGAAAACTTTAGAAACGTTGTTGGGGATTAGAAGGGTAGGAATCAACTTTTTGTGTATCTCAAGGGGAGGGATTTTACCAATACTTGAGCTATAATTGTTGAAGATAAAATCAGATTTTTAAAATCTCCTTCAAAACCCTTCCACATTTTTTAGATCAACATTAAATGCAAGAAAGGAGAGGGGCACTATCTTAGATATTCAATGTGGCACACCATTCTAAAAAATGAGTCTAGAATCAAAATGTAATCAGTCATATCTTATTTAGACATAAAAGTAAAAAAATTCTCGGGATCAATTTTTATTTTTGATTCTTACATTTTTCTCTAATTTATTTTTTATGTATTTTTTTCTATTCTTAAGGCTTTTTAAATAATAAAAATTAAGGGCAATCGCAGAATTTAGTAAAAAGAGATGAGGAGTGTGCCTTATTTCAACTAGGGCTATGGGGTCAAATTTGATGCTCGTCTTAAGTTGGTTAGTCCATGCTTGTGGTTTATGGCTAGAGGTATCACTAGAAGTTAAGTGACCTCAAGTCTAATCAAATTTTTTTTTTGAAATCAAACCCTACTAGAAAGGATCCTACTTAGGGGAAAGTCGTCAACCATTAGCTACACTATGATACAAAATAAATTGAAACCCTTGGTGGGGAGCACTAGGGCATGGCCCAACAAAGAGAGACAAACTCTACCTTACACCAACAAGAGAGATGTGTGAATAAAACCCTAGACATCCCTTTACAAGTGACAAAGTTGCGCTTCAAATTGATCAATCTAGTTAGTTTGTGTAGTATTCTTTAGTTATTTGCAAATTTCCTTAGGAATATTTGAAATCAAGCAAGAAAGATAAACTTCAAGATGAACACCAAAGATTTTATGAAAATATTTCACATTATAGCAAAATGATCTCAGCAATTCACAATGATTTGCAAAGGAGAGAGAGCTCTCTATTTATAAATGAGGCTCTCAACACATTTCCTCCTTTTGCTTCAAAAGATAAGTGACTTTTCATACACAATATGGCTGGAGACTAAGTAAAATTACAAATTTTGTCATCCTATTACATAAATCCTTCAAATGACGTGAGATGTCCAACCAATTAGAAGATCAATTTGAGAAAAGGAGGCCCGAATTGACCTAAGCGTGTTCCATCAAATAATCTTTTGACTTGTTTGAAAAGGTATCTCGAGTGCTTAGGAATTCAAAATTTCCACTTTTCTTACAAAATGTTACTTGAATGAGGGCTTGGACATTTCCAACGGCTAGTATAATGTGGAAAACCTGTTGAATTTTCCACGACACTTAAGAATCATGTTTGAGTCCAATATCACGATCACAAACACACTCAAATTCCACAACAAAAGCACTTTGCACAATGGAATAACAAATAACAATGAATCAAGTTGTACGCAAGACAATTTTTCTAACCACAACTTGTTATATACAAACTTTACTACAACAATCTTAGGGCTCCCATATGATGGATCATGGCCCTTACATAGAACCCTAGTACAAGACACAGCTAGGAATTGGTGACAACAACTATGACCACCAATCTTTCCCCTTAAAAAGTATGCTTGACCTGCTTGATCATAACATTCCTTTCAATCCACGTACCTTGAACACATCTAGCAGGTACTTTGCCTCCTCTTTTGCTGATCACTGCAACTTCTGCAACATCAAAATGCTTACATTTCCAACCATCACTCTGCTACTATCAACCACTCTTAGCTTCTCCAATATGACTGAACATTGGCTCCGTGATCTTCCCACTAACACTATCCTCTACCGCTTTAAAGGATCAAGTTATTAGGTTCTTTACAATATTCCCTATTATGAATGAGTTTTCCCTCCTGCAACCCACTGAACTAGGGCTCACAAATCTTCCTCCTAACAGTTCATTAGCTCCTCCAATGAACACTGTACATGAGGTCTTCTAGGGCTCCATTAAACTGCCCTCTTAATAGTACCAACCTTGCACCTTTATCGCTGTACTAATGCTCCACAAAACAACCCTCTTAACTATCACACTTCTTCTTCTTGTTGATAGCACTAGGGCATCTCAAATTAGTGTTCCTAAGGCCTTTAGGACAATCTTATCCAACCACTCCAGAGAAACTCTCCCTTCCAATGAATCTGCTCTACGTTAACCCTATTTTCCTTCATTGTATTAGCCCTATACTATGCGCATAAACTCACACTTCTGTATAACTACCTGAGGTTGGAT
This sequence comes from Pinus taeda, assembly GCA_000404065.3. NCBI lineage: Eukaryota > Viridiplantae > Streptophyta > Pinopsida > Pinales > Pinaceae > Pinus > Pinus taeda. The sequence goes on from APFE030177072.1 coordinate 11,250, forward strand.
GTGGTCTACTTCAGGAGAGACACATGCATAGGATCTTTGCGCAATACACGTAGAATTTGCGGCCCAAATCACAGTCCATATGTCTCCTTCTTAGGGTCTCTTTCTCTCTCCAATGGACAAAAAATCAGAGTGAAACTTATCATACTTCTAAGCAGACTCTTAAGGGCGGCGTACCATAGAGAGAGGACTAACTAGGGCACAAAGACTATTTTTCATAACCTTGAGCAACCCTTCCATCACCTAACAACAACTTATGTTAACACATGTCAACCTCTTTTACAGCTCTACCACAGACCTAAACATCTCGGCCTCTCTGTATCACTTTAGTTACTTCATACAGACCTATGGCATCCCTGAAAATGACCAAACATACCTCTATTCTCCTACACTGGTACCTGGGATAGGTCGACTCTTTTATGCAATAACACCCCCATTCATACTTGTATTCATGAAGCCTTTCTCCTTTATACTTCTTTACTTTTTAGTCAACTTGGAGAAGTCCTCCTATATCCTCTCTTTTTGTTTCATTTATTTCCCCTATCCTAGGTTACATCACTTCTAATGGGCCTCTCTAGGTCGTCTTCTCAGGTAGGGCCCGACCTGAGATGGCTTATCCTTAGATGGGACCAATCACTATGCCTCTCCATTTCCTATTAGCTACATTGGTCTTGGTGGTCGCATCCTGTAGGCTGCAGCTATTGGATCACATCTCCAACCATTGCTCCAATGGTCGCTTCCACTCGTTTGTTGCATTCCCTAGTTCAACACTATCTCAACAATTCACAATGATTTGCAAAGGAGAGAGAGGGCTCTATTTATAGATGAGGCTCTCAACACGATTCCTCCTTTTGCTTCAAAAGATAAGTGATTTTTCATACACAATATGGTTGGAGACTAAGTAAAATTACAATTTTTGTAATCACATTAGATAAATCCTTCAAATGAGGTGATATGTCCCACCAAATAGAGGATCAATTTGAAAAAAGGATGCCCGAATTGACCTAAGCATACAATGTTTCATCAAAGAATGGCTTGAATTGTTTGAAAAAGTATCTTGAGTGCTTAGGAATTCAAAATTTTCACTTTTCTTGCACAACATTACTTGAACGAGGGCTTGGACATTTCCAACAACTAGTATAATGTGGACAACCTGTTGAATTTTCCACAACACTTAAGAATCAGGTTTGAGTCTAATATCACGATCACAAACACACTCAAATGCTACAACAAAAGCACTTTGCACAATGGAATAACAAATAACAATGAACCAAGTTGTACACAAGACAATTTTTCACACCACAACTTGTTATATATAAACTTTAATACAACAATCTTAGGGCTCCCATATGATGGATCATACCCTTACATAGAACCCTAATACAAGACACAACTAGGGCTCGGTGTCAACAACTATGACCACCAATATTTCCTTGAACAAAGTGTACTTGACCTACATGATCATAACAATCCTTTCAATCCACCTACCATGAACACATCTAGCAGGTACTTTGCCTCCTCTTTTGT
>APFE030177076.1:0-23339 GCA_000404065.3 Pinus taeda
TATTGGATGCTTCGGCATGTATAAATATGTATTGTAACATTGAAAGTAATATAATGAAAAAATCAAGCTGGTAGTCTCGGTTTTGAGATCCAGTGGGAATCTCTGTGTATATGTGTTTTATGTGTTATGCTCTCGCATTTTTATTTTTCCTGTGATTTAGAATTCGTATGCAGGTAATTTCTGTACGGGGTTAAAACCTACAGTTATAACGAAATTTTGATCCAACGGTCGCAATCACTTCTTGCTATTCATTTGGTTTCAAGGAGAAAGCATCTACATTGATTCAGTTATAATGAAATTTTGATCCAACCGTTGCAATCATTTGAATTGTCTAACATCAAATCGGATGGATTATAGCAAGACAGATAACACTGGAGGGGGGTTGATTTCAAAGAGAACGCCTTACGACGTAATTATATATTTTTTTAGTTATAATTTATTTGATTGTGTTTCTCATTGAGAATGTTTTAATATTTTATTGACAAAAATTCATACTCCAGGAAAACTTGGATTTATTTCCCATAATCAAGCCCCCACTCTTGATTCAATTCACCTTAGACAACATGCAAAATAAATTTACAACATCAAGTTATTGGAGGATTACCATTCAAATTCCATTGTCAACCCAATCCCATAACATTTAAACTTGGAGGTAAGTAATAAATAGATGATTTATGGATTTGATATAGCCAAACATGCAATGCATTATAAGTGACACATTAGACCTATTTCACTGATATTATCCCCTATAAGATTCGTTTTCCAAGATAACCACCATAATAAGGTATACATATTTACTCATTAATCTAAATTCTAAAACTTTATCCATGTTTTAATAAGATATCACATTATATATTAAATATTGTTAAAAAAATACAAAGATTGTGAATCATAATGATATATTACAAGAGACTCACCCTTAGGATTGACCTCCATTTGGACCATTGTTTTAAGTAAGAAGGATATATTATAGAGCTACATGGCCAATGGAACAAATTGCAATGTTTCCTTTTACATCATGTTAAAAAATCAAAACAAAAATCATAAAATGAATTCCTCCATTAACCAATAATACTAAATAAGCATTTACTAAAATAACTCTAGGTGTAGAGTGGAGAAAACTCTTGAAGAGTTAAAAAAATACTCTCAAATACTCTATATTATATTCACATATTATCCTCTATATTAATGAAAAGACACATATATTATAGGTGAGACTAGATCATTTTTTAAAGAGTTTCCCTCAATACAAAAAATAGGTAATATACATGTAACTTATCTCAACCTAATCCAAATTCAATCTCATACAACCACATGTTTCTTACTTATTAGCATGCTTAAAATAAAAAGTAAACGAGTAGTACAAACAGAATGTCGCACAAGTGGGAGTCACATTCCACACCTACTATGCACTATAATATGTACATTTGAATCTAGCATCTCAATTCTTCGCTAATTAAGCTCTAATGATAACATCTTCATCTTATACATGTTAAGGACTACTTCCATGGAATTAGACAATTCTCTCTACTGGCACATGTTGAGATTAAACCATCTTCAACACTCTCCTCTATAAGAACAAGAATAAAATTATTACATGTTCCAAGGTATCCACCTATCCTTGCCAACATGCCTACTTCTTTTCTTCTAAATTAGAAGTATAGTAAAACCTAATTAGATTCACATGGAATCCCTATAGAACAAGAAATTCAAAGGTCATATGTGCTAAGATCTTGTAATCACATATTTTTCACATCATGCAACATTAGTACATTCGTCACTCTACACATGGAGTCACATTAGTACCAAAAAGTCATATGTTTTAATGAGCTTCTAACATTTGTACTTCCTCTTAATAACAATTCCATGTAGATAATCTTGTATAAATCCAACTCCTTAAAATAAACATTTTACAACGCTATTCTCATGAAGACAACTTTCTAATGACATCATCTCCATGTAGACAACCTTATGCATCAATAAAATGATGTTGTCATCCTTTAGCAACACTCCCATGCAAACAACCATCTGCAACACCCTTTCTATGTAGCTAACATTACACAACAACTCTCTCTACCTATTTATTTATAGTTTCCTTCATGGAAACAACTCAATTTGTTACTAATTATTGAACCTCAATTATCTCTTTCTATAATAACACACTTTAATAGTTTTTTTTCTTTTTTTTTTAATATTTTTCCTCTAGCCCATATTATTAACAACATTCTTAAATAAAATTATGTGATGAATTTTGGTGAATCCTATCCAGAGACATTGTAAGGTTTTGAGCCACTTACCACCAAAATAACACCCAAAATACACTTTCCCATGATGGATGGACTAAATGGAGTCTCTTGCATCCAATCAACATGAATGTTTATTTTTTATGCAGTGCCTATTAATTACACTAATATTAGTATCAAATTTTTGTTGCTGTTGTGTTGATAATAAAGTTGTTTATAAAGTCATTTTTTTTGTTTATCAGATAATGTGAGTCCTGAGATGATGGGAAAACCTAATTTATGTCTTGAGTAGCCATGATCCAGGGGCATTTAAGCTGCCAAAATCAACCAGGGATTGCACCCAACCTAGGCCACACAAACCCTTAACATGGCTGGTTTTTTGCCCATAAGGTTTCGAACTAGTGACCTTTTCACCACATAGTGACTTAACAAAACACCATGTCACCATCTATTCCATGCCCTATAAGCTCACTTATAACATCATTTTTTTCATTAAAAAGGGCTTTTCCCCATTACTTTTGATTTGGACAATTTTACATCCATTATTTAAAATGGCATTAAAAAATATGTCAAAAAGGTTTATCATAGATGATTTGTTTGAATGGAAATTTATTACACAAGTAATAATAGAAAATTATGAGTTTCATAAGTGGTCTTCCTTGAATTCTTTTATCACCTAGATTGACCTTAGGCTAAAGGGAGGCAATGCCAGGGTAACCACAAACTAAGCTTAGCCAAGTAGCTAGCCCTACTAGGCTGGGAGAGGGCTCTCTTGTTAAGGATCTCAGTCAAGATTTCTGGATTAGGTAAAGAATTTTATGCTAGGTATAGTAGCTCGAAGGTTTTGATTTATTTTGTTGGTGTTTTGCTGGATCAGATGGAGCTGGGCAGTTTAGGTCTGGGAAATTAGGTCAGAAATGCAGGCTGTTCTATGGGGCAAGGTAGGCATAGGCTTTAGCACTTTAAGCTTAATGGTGTGAGGTGTTTAAGACTGATGAGGAGCTAAGAAGGGCATGTGACAATCATTGATCCTTCTCAAACAGTAGAAAACATGAAATATTGAATGATTTCCCAAGGTAAAGCACTGTTACAATGGATTCTACCTATCAAACTTGTAAACATTCAATAAGAAGCAATGAAATGAATGATGGCATACATAAAACATGTAAAATAATGATTGTAAAAGAAGAAACTGTGCTAAAACTCTATACCACAAGGATCCTATAAAAATAACTACAAATCCTATTAATCTCCTTGCCAAACTACTTACAATGATGTACAATTAAGCTCTGAGCATCCAAGTGAGTCCAACCCACACAATGACTGAGAAAATACATGATATAAACCTCCAAAAAACTAATCCTAGACTTATGGGTTTAATTCCATGAGAGGAGGAGGAGTTGCACAAAAGACTGAACTAATAGCTAAAGACTAGGGTGGTCAAACTGACTCATCCCTAATATGAAGCAAACTGATTCATTACATGCCACTTAGGCCATTCATCTTATGTATCTACCCTAGGCAACAAATGATATACTTTAATTACATCATGATAATGAATTACATAAGTGAAAAACCAAAATCCATGAGGTGAAAAGTGAAAAACCAAAGAAACAGTGAAAAATTTGGCTGCATTTCAAGTGCACAGCGCCTTAAGGAAACATGTAGCACCGAATTCAAATCACCTTTCGAGTGCCTTCCTGATGTCCGAATTGGGTGCGGGATAGTTTTTTGGAAATATTGTCGAGTCTACTTTCCAGAACATCTTGAACTTTTAAGTTTGGAGTTCATTTGGCCTGTTAAAAGCTCAATCTCCCAAGACTGGTAAAAATGTGCAAAATGAGGTTGCCAAAATGCAGAATGATGTTGTAGTCAACTTTTGAAGGTCTTCCTCAACTCTAGATTGAGCTCATGGTAGCTCATTGGAATTATTTCTATGTCTAGTTATCATTTGACTCATCAAGCAAGTCATTTGGTCACTCCAGCTAGGAGAAAACTTGATTTTCCCAAAGTTACTCCAGAAGTGCAGCAACTCTCTTGAGGCAAATGATGTTTTGGACATTTCTCCCAAACCATGAGACCTGTGTAAAAACTGAAGGAGGTTTTTCTTCTTGAGTATATTATGGGAGACAACCTCTCTCACTTTTTTCAAATTCATCTTTTATTGCTCATAAACATCATTTGAATAAAAATTATCCCGATGTGTGGAACAAGGGATTTGTAGAAATGAAGGGAAATGAAGGGGATGAGGGGCTTCTAATTTCTTGAGAAATTTTTTGGAAGTAGGGAGGAATGTTAGAAAGCAGGGGAAAGTTGGATTTCAAATATTGAGTGAGGGGAAGGGGTCCACAAGGGCAAAACATAGGCCTAAGCTAGAAAAGTGTCAAATTGTAGCAATAGGCTAGGGTTTGTGGAAAAATCATGAATTTAAGGGATATCAGTGATGGAAAGTATTTAAGAAGGTATTTTAAGGGTATGGGAAAGTGTATGAGCATCAAGATACAAGTTTTGTTGATGATTTGACAATCCAAGGAAAATTACCTTCAAAACCCTAGGAAAGGGAAATGAGCCTTACCTAAACACAATTGAAGCACAAGCAAGGTGTAAAATGACCCATTGGGACTTTAAATAATGATGAAAACTCTTTGAATGATTGTACACTTAGCCAAATGGTGACATGGACCAATACTTGGAAAACTTCGAAAGGAGTGAAAACAATCCTAGACCTAATACCTAGTGACCAAATTTTACTTGAAGACTCACTGAAATGACCAAAAATTGATTTCAACACCCCAAGACCACTTTATAAGAGCATATTTGATCATTGGTGGAAGACTGCAAAGACTAACACTAACAAATTCCATATGTGTAATTTGATATCCTTGATTTTTTTATTTACAATTTGTATGTAACTTTTAATATTATTTTTAATAGCTATAATTTTTTGTTTAATACTTATTTTTAGCATTGAAAGTTAGAAGTGGGATCCTAATTTTAGGAGGTTTGGTAATATAATCAAATGCACGGTTTTCACATAAAGGAATCATAAATCTAGGTGTCTTTTATATTCCAATATACTTTAGTTGTTTTCAACCTATAAAGTTTTAAGTGAAAGAGAGTAATGAATAATAAATTTAGAAGAAAGAAGAAAATTTAGAAGAAAGAAGAAAGGTATTTTTGATTATGTGTAGGGGACTCAATCATTTTGTTTAAACAAATGAACATCTTATAGAATAATAATACCTTTTTGAATAGTCAATGGCTATATAAACCAACAGTTTTAAGCTAGAGGCTTCCTATCATCAATGATGACCAGCTAGCATAGGAGTGAGTGATAAAATTCAAACCAATTTAAAAATAAAATAAAAATATCCTTAACATGTTAAAAGTAATTGATTAGTAGGTAGTTGCGGATTAGTGGGATAGAGATTATGTTTGGTTATTGGTTAGTCAATAAGGGCTTAGTGGGATATGATTTAGGAGTGTTAGTGGGTTAGAGTGATCTATGCATTGTCATGGATATTCCACTAGAATATTTTATCACATTAGACCTTACAAGTTTATGCAAACTCTTTATTATATTATGTTTCCCTAAGCTTAAAATTAAATTTAATATATTTGTACTTGGAATATTGAAATAATATGAGTATGAAAGAATATAAGCTAAATCAAATACCACACCATCAACACAAGGGACACAATATGTACCTTGGGAAACCCAATATTGGAAAACCTAGCTAGAAGGTGAGGACTATGCCTCACTCTTTTCTTCTTAGATATGTGTGAATATGATCTAGGATGGGTCTTGTTGAGTCCAATCAAATTTTTCTATGTAATGTTTGAAGACCAATATGGTCCCAAATAGCAACAATTCTTGACATGCTTGAAATTTTGTAGTCTCATATACTTGCGATATCAGCGCTGAGATGAAGAGCTCATCGTGTTGATTCTGGAAATATATCCGATTTTGGAAATGGACTTCGTATGAGGAAGAAAATGCATTTTGATTTTTTCCTCCAAATAGGTTAAAAGTCAAAGTCAACGTAGTAAAATTCAAAAGGTCAACTCCTAGTCAAAGTTCATGGTTTAGTTGACAGTTAGCGCACCCCGATTCCACCAAGTGGCTCCTTCTGGTTTGTCAAATTTTGATGTTTTATGATTGGTTGGTTTTTTTTAATTTAACCAATAATGGAGTGCCACATGGGCCAATGGTTAGCTGCCACATGGCCTCCTCATGGTACACTAAAATTTGTATGAGTGTATAGGACGTCCGGAGATTCAACCTCATGACCTAGCACCAAGTAACTCCAATACAAACTGTTGGACCACAACTTCATTTGAATTACAATGGTGGCAAGGCGTTATTAAAGTTTATGTATGGTATAAAAGGTTGGATTTTTAACCTTAAGTCAAGACTTTGGTTACAAGCCATATTACTCAACCATAGTCTATTGTTAACATATGGCAAGGGGTATTGGAACTATAACATATATAGTAATGACATGTGTTATTACCAATGAAGGAGGAGGGTTGTTATGTGGCACAAAGGTTATTTGAACGCGCCAATTTAATATTCCATGCCACTGGAGCTCCAGCGAGAGATACATAACCACTAGAGTATGGGCATCTCGTGCCATGACAACCACATCAACTTGAGAATGGAACCGTCAAGTATTACATAACTGCCAGAGTCACCATGAGTTCACATGCTACTAGTCAAGTAATATGTCATTGACACCGAACCATTGGAGTTTACCACACAGTTCATATGTCAATGCCACAAGTTTTATGTGATAGCACCACTGGTTTAATGTTGTAGACATGGCACAGTTGGCACCACAGTTGGCACAACATGTATATCTGTTGGAGGGTTTCACATATGTGGTTTTTCCATGAGTCAACGCACCATCAGATTTCAATTGGCAGAGTTATGAACAGTCAGTGGACGTGGGAGCCACAGATAAACACATCGGCGTGGGGGTTCTATCGTTACAACAAATATACCACATGGTGCGGAGTGTGATGTAGCATTATGATACCAGTCCAATATGGTGGAAACATATATGCGCCCATTTCAATTATTAAAACAAATACATAACCATTTGCTATGTTAATATGTGCGGAGTTATGGTTGTTACAACCATATGATACTTTCGGATATGGTTTAATATCATGGTCCAATGTGTTGACAACATATGTGTATTCGAATAGCCAATTTGTAATGTTGTTAGAACATTTGTTATATTGTTATAACAAAATAAACTTAGAGTTGTAAAATGTTATAAAAGGTGGTCATAGCACTAAAGCCAGTGGAAGCCATTCCAAGGCCATTCAAAGCCTTTCGAAGCCATTCCAAGGCCATTCAAAGTCTTTTGAAGCCATTCGAAGTAAGAGGTGAAGCCATTCAAAGTTAGAGGCAAGTGAAGTGTAGAGTGGTATTGAAGACTAGCTTTGTGAGCCAGAAGGATTGAGCCAATTGCACCTTCAGAGCGAGAAGGGAGTTGTGAGGAGCAGAACTCAAATTTGGTGGTGCGAGCCATGTTATAAACTCATTTTGTAATTAGTGTTCTGACATCATCCAAAGACCGAATTGGGCACTTGAAGAGCTGAAACAGGGGTTCTTGTGCACTTCGAACTCATCGGCAGAGGCTGATCGTTAGTTGCAACACCTAATTATTCAAGAAGTCAGTCCATGTAATGTGGTCTCTTCAACTCGATGTATTGTTTATGCATAAATTCTCAATTTCAGTAGAGGTTTAAAGTCCTTGTAAGAGACTCTTGGTTTTGCTATACATGACACTTAGATTGTAGATTATAGATTTTCAAGTATATTGTGGGAGTTCTCTATAGGAGAAAATTTTCGGGTAGAGGAAATAACCATAATTGTAAAGCAACAAATTGATGTACCTATTTTCAATTACTGAAATATGAGTGGCCTAGCCTTTTGAGCAGGTCTTAGAGACATAGCCTAGGAGGGGTGAACTCCGTTATCAAGATTGGTGTCGATATTCTTGGTATTTTCATGATTATTTGTGTTATGCTCTTTATGGTTAATTTTCACATCTAAATTAATTCGTGCTTGAAGGAACACCAAATTAACATGATGTTTCAAAAGACCCATTTTCAATCTTTTCAAGTGTTAGAGAATGACGTTCTTCTGCATTTTCAGATCATAATACAAAGAAATATGAAATTGATATGGATTTCCATTGATATTTTGGCCTATATGGATGTTATAGGGTCTTCTAATTCCTTAGTTCTTCTCCAATTTCCCACTCCCTTGCTCTACTAAACTATGGACAATAAATCAATACAACAAGAATGAAACTCCTTCCTTCCTAGTAGCTCAATATTTAACATGTTCTAATAGTTATCTATATTTAAGGTTGGGATTTTGTACTTTCCATAACCTTTTTCAAACTCCACATATGACTAGCTCCTTATGGGTAAGTATGGGAGCTAATGTGGCACCCACTCGATGCCAATTCATTAATAACATAGGTCAACTTGTGGGAGGAATAACTTTCTCATACAAACTCTAATTGCGGTAATCTTTGCATTGTTGGAAAGCTCTAGATATGTAAAACAATTTTGAAATGTGATATATTTTGTCAAAAAAATAAACATAAAAAATAAAATTGAGCCCAAAAATTTCAATGTAATGCCCCAAATAGAATTGGAAGTTTCAAGACCCCAAATCCCCAAAATAGGGCCTCCCTCTAAAATGGATCTCACAAGTAAACATCTCTAATGTTTCCACTCTAAAAGTACCAAAATAGATGAAAAATAATAAATTAATCCATTTATGTCATGAAGGGTAAGTTTTATGCTCAATAATGAACCAATGAGTTAATATTTAAAGGTTAGTATGGGATAGTGTTACATTATTAATTGATCTTAGGTGAGGGAATTAGGGTCTAGTTAAGGGTTGAGGGTTATAGGTTATGGGTTATTAATGGTTAGGGTATCATTAATGGATTGGAGGTTAGTGTGATATGGGTTAGTTCTTTCTGGGCTATAATAAATTATTGACAAATAGTTTCTTCACACTACTACTTTATTGTTTATTTTCATTTTAAAATATTTTTACAATCTCAAAATAAATCTTATTATTTGGATTGGATTGATGGATTACAACTCATCTATTATATATATATTATATAATAAGATAATATAATATAAATATATATATATATAGAATAATATATATAAAAGTAATAATATAATTACACATTGAAAACACATAGTCAAAAAAAGTATTAATTAGGAGTAATATAATGCATATGACGAAGACATGGAAGGATATATATATATAAATATATATATATATATATATTAAGTAATAATAATTTACACATTGAAAACACATAGTCAAAACAAGTATTAATGAGGAGTAATATAATGCATATGACAAAGGACATAGAAGGATGGGTTAGCTCTTCACGAGGATTAATATAATGCATATAAAAACGGACGTGGAGGGATTGGTTAGCTCTTCATGAGAATAATTTGCATGGATATATTCCTTAAGAGATTTTACATATTACATAGAGTCAAGAGAATTTTGTGCTTGCATGAGGATGAGGGATTGAATGTTATAGGATATGCTAACACATTCATGAGAGATCATAAATTGTTGATACACTAGCCTAAAACACCCAATCTAATCAAAAGTGCACATAATTTCCGACACACTTATCCCATCTACATAACCCACACACCTAACCTACACAACCATGCACATAGAAAACATAAGTGATGCACCTACCCACACATATAATCCATACAAATATCTCATGTACCTAACCCATGCAAATATTCCTTGTACTTAACCCATTTACCTAATTGGCACATTAAGAGATGAATTCATGCACATAATTGACTCACCTAAATTATGTGACTACATAGACATATACATAAGTGACCGAGTCTAACATCAACAATGCACTTACACATTCATTTAACCCACACATATAAGAAACACACTTAAGTGACACACTCTTTCACATAAGTGAAACATAGAATGTAAGAAACGAACCTACCCACTCTCCTAATCCCAAGTCACAAATCGCAAGCACAATCCCTAATGATCAATCCAGTGGCCTCTAGAACCCTGACTTGCGACTTATGACTAAAGGCTAAAGAGATAACTCAAGTCACAAATCACATATTCAGTTCCTTGTGACTTATTGACTACCTCTTAGACTTGCAACTTTCGACTTAGACTTGCGACTTGCGAATAAAGGCTAGAGAGATAATTCAAGTCACAAATCACATCTTCAATGCCTTGTGACTTACTGACTATCCTCTAGATTTTTGACTTGTGACTTTCCCTTCCCCTCATCAAACTCTGGAAATGCAACTTAGAATTGTTGCATGCGACTTACAAAGGGTGGTTGTGACTAGAAAGTGTGACTATGACTAAAAAGGGTGACTATCACTAGAAATTGCGACTATGACTACAAAGGGTGGCTATGATAAGAAAGTGTGACTTTCACTACAAAGGGTGACTATGAATAGAAAGTTCGATTGTGGCTACAAAGGGTGGTTTTGACAAGAAAGTGCGACTGCGATTATAAAGGGTGACTATGATAAGAAAGTGTGACTTTCACTACAAAGGGTGACTATGACTAAAAAGTGTGGTTGTAACTACAAAGGGTGACTGTGACAAGAAAGTTTAACTTTCACTACAATGGGAGATTGTGACTAGAAAGTTTGACTACAAATACAAATGGTGGTTGTGGCTAGAAAGTGTCAAACTATGACTACAAAGGGTGATTGTGACTACAAGGAATACAAAGAGTCATAACGAATACGAAAGGCCATGGAGAAGGTGAAAACCCACTTCCACATTTGTATAAATATACCCTCATGCCTCATTTACTGAGGACTTTTAGCACTTGAGATGAGCTAGAAATTAGATAGCTATTTTGTGCTTAGGGAGCTCGAAGCACTCTTCCCTTGGAAGATAGTAGGGTGAGTTGTGGTGAGGCTAGGGTTTTTTCTTGAAGATGGTGTGACTGGACTACATTCCACTACTAGATTTTGATGGACCTACTAGACATGTACTTGAATTTGCATCACTATTAATGAGAAGTTCTTAACTCTTTACATCAATTCTCATGCATCTTTGTGGTATTTGTAACCGTTGTCCAATACTTTTACTATGGGTGCATGTGTGCTTACATATTGGGTAAATGTTGACGAACTAATTTGTGGATTATGTCTTATATGTTTGCTTTCAATATTTTCTTTCTCGTTCCATGCTATGCTAGTAATTTATTGTGAAATAATTTGTAGTAACATCTAGTATATTCTCATTTGTGTATATCTTAGATGGTTTTAGATAATTGACTCTTTCCTGAGATATACTCCTTCTTGTTATTTTGTTGTTATATTCTTGTATTATGTTTTGCAATTTATCAATCATGGGCCGATTTTGTTCCCTTTTTTGGGGCATTTCATTCTTTTCCTCATGCTAACATCTCTACACTTTGACAACCAAGAGTGAAACTATCATGGTGGTAGTTGGGCCCACATACTAGATGGGGCTCTTATTCCAAATGGTGTGAGGTCTAATTGGGACTTCACATTGGGGAGACCTCTTAACTGTTGGTGGGGAATATTTCCTCGTCAACATTAATATAAGTGACATGACTAAACTACACACGTACCCCCACATGCATATGCATAACTAAGATACGTAACATAGGTGATGCAACTAACCTACGAAACTATGGTTTACTGTGATTAGTTTCCACAAATAAAAGTATCTTGTCTTCCCTAATTGAGTGTATCCCTAATATGCCAATAACTGACACCATTCACCAAAAAATATCTTATTATCCTAACCCAATAAAGATGGTTGAGCATTGTTAACCATTATTGACCATATTTTCCCATGATTGATGCTACCCCACTAATTTTTATAGCTATATGTGGATATTTTTCTAATATATTGTCTTTTTTTTCCATGGACTCTTAGTTTTTATGATAGTTTACTCCTTGCATGCCTAGCAAGATATGGCTAGATGCATGTTGCACCACTAGGTAAATGAAATTGATCACCTATTACACCACTTGCAAGATGTGATTTCCCCTAAAACCTTCTATATTAAGTCATTTTCAAGGAGATTAGTGGTAGGTGAGGTGGATACATTGCATAATGATCTTGGGAACTCATATTGGACTTATAGTTCAGTAAGTTACAGAGGTCTAGATACATCCCCTAGCTTCATCCATCATTCTATATAAGGAAGGCATCCCAAGGGAGAGAAAGACAAGTTTTCATGGTAACTTATCCTACTCAACTTCAAAATGACTCTTGTACACTAGCCTTAAAATATAAGAGTACTTATGCTTGTGTGAAGACCAAGGGGGAGTTGGGGAACCTACAATTGGGGATTTAATTTATATGCTTGGTTTTTGTATTGTTTCTCACTTCATGAATACATATTTATATGATTTTTCAACCCCATTGTTAGATTTATTTAGTTTTATATGCAAGTAAATGGTATATATATTATTACTTAAGTAGATTTGGCTACATTTAGGTGTATTTGACATTCTTGTTGTTTGTAAATGTTTGATGTTGGTATTGTCGTATTCTTATGTGAAGGGATAGGTGTTTGGGGCTAGAGCTAGATCTCTAAGCTACATAAGTTAGGATTATGCAAGGAGAATGACCAAGTGAAAAGTAAAGGCCATATTCTTCTCTATCATAGCATGTACTAGGATCAACTGCACTAGATATAGAGGAAATTAATATTGCAATCTATCATACAATCTGTCTTAGATCAAGGGAAAGTCCAAATGAAAGCTCATCTATCCATGGTGGGTTGGTGGGTGAGAGGGAGGGAGCGCTTAGGGGGGGAGGGGTTCTCCATAATAGAATTGGAAACTTCATTAGGGAAGGATCAAGTGATTCTTCATTAGATTTGGAAAATCCCTTGTTATTTCAATTTTTTGAAGACTTTTCAATTTTTTGTCTTCCTCATTTACTATTTACATGGTTAGATCCATCATCTCTCTCATATCTATGTTATATTTGAGAAAATATCTCATTTTTAAGAATTATCACCCCCTATCATTGGCAAGACAAAGGCACAAGTAGATGATTTCTTCACTAGAAAGCCATGACAACAACGTTTTGGTCACCTAATACTAAACTTGCATGGCACAACTACCTCTTATAGGTGGATTTTTTTATATTTTTATATCTATTCTTGGACTGATCTTGGGAGACTATATGTGATCTATATTTAGTTATTTTACCCTTGGATAGGTCTCTTGTTTTCTTTTTGGGTGTTTTTAGTGAATTTAAGGTTCTTCCTTCCTTAAGTGCATTTGTGTTTTACACTTGCTTGATCCTACTCCTTGGACAATAGTAACCTTGGTAGCATCTTTGGAAAGTATTGTTAGATCTAATTGTTATATATACAATTATTTCCATTTGCTTCACACTAGATATTGGAATTCTTACATCCCACTACTAAATTTGTTGCAAAGCTTTAGGTGTTTTCCTCTAGTATCAACATTCAACTGTGCTTTTGTGTATCCTTGCAAATATCATACATCCATGAAACTTTATTAGTTTGCTGTTTTGATTTTAATTTTTATTGTGTTTACTAGACTAAGAGAAGATTTCCAATTTATAAGCAAGATAGGGCTAGAAGCATTCATGTTTCTTTTTTGAAGTTTTCGTTGTTTCATTTGAATTAGAAAGTATCTTTAAACATTACAAAAGTCTCATTATATACCCTTTTAGTAATAAAAAGTATAAAAAATGAACACTAATTTAAAAATCACTATACCTTTTTCATTTTTAGAAATCCAATATTACATTAAGATTTATGGCCTCCTTAAGGTTGGAGAGTAATTTGTCTAAGGCCAGAAGTAGGAGTTACTAGTGAGAGCTAAATTCATTAGTAGTATAGAGAAATTGCTAGAAAATATTATCTAATTCAAAATTCAAGCATGATGCCACACTAGATAAAATGGGGTTATATCCCCTCTCAACTTGTTTTTATGTCTATGCAATACTATATGTACAAGGGTTTCCAAAGTGTTAAGGTTTGTTGTAGTTCCAATACGTTTGGGAGCTTCAATATTTTCCCCCTGCCCATTTGTGTGGTCCTAACCCATGAATATTCCACCTTTCCATTCAATTAGTAAGTGGTATCCTTGGTGGCCAATAATAGGACATCCACATAGGTGACTATGAGTGGGAAGTGTTTATGGTACCTAAGGAAAACATTGAATTTGTGTTTTAACTCACCTAAGGTGTTCTTGACTTCATGAGGGTAAATGTGTTGGTAATAATTGTTACATATGGGTTACTATAATTATATCTTACAACTTTTCTAATAAGGTCCTAGGGAGATGGCATATCTCAAAGGTTTGTTTTTGGAAGCCCCCCTTTATCTATTACTATGCATGTTGATAGCTTAGAGTTGCCAGGGGTGTTCTATTTAGTTTCGAGACTAGTTAACCTTAGGTTGATTATTTTATTTTAGCAAAAAATATTTTAATCAATATGGTTGACCAAACACTTTATTAGTCATGAATATAATTTGTTCTTTCTCCTAAGGGGAAGAACCACCACTATTTAGGAAAAGGTTGTTTTCCACTACAAATGACATTGAACCATTGGAGTTGAACTGGAGTTTATCTTATTAACCTATAGCAACCCACCTAGGGTGTTGTCGCTCACATTGTTACCAATTCGTAACAACAAAAAAAAATACAACATAACCAAAGGAATATAGCACATGCATGATAACCATAAAATAACATAAGCATGTTAAGTACTCATATGATAATTTTTTTTAATTAGCTATCGACCTTAGAAATCCCATCTAGTCATAGGCTGTATTACTCCAGTTCCCTTAACATCTGGTCACCCTTGAGCTGGGGTCATGACTCCACTCGAAATTGGCTTCTCGAGAGAGGTGCATATCCAATACCAATCATAATAGGGAAAAGGTACCAAAAACCTTCGATTAACACGCTCATGTAACACCACCTCCCACATTTACCCATTTTCACTGGCCTGCTAGGGTAGACATGAGATGAGGTCAACTATGACATGAATCAACCTCCTAGATCATCTTAAGGAAATGGAGTCAATAAACCAAGACTTTACTGACTTCCCTCAAGTGCTACAGGACCCCTAAGAGCTAAACCACCCTTCCATGTGACCAAACCTTGAGTTAACTTGTTTTTTCACTAATCTGGACTCCTAGACTTTGGCATAAAACTTCTCGAATTTGATTTTAACCCTCCAGTCGCATGAATAATCCTACAAGGAAGTGAACAAAGTCTTTCTTACCCAGTTTTGTGCCAGGGACTGCGAGATCTAAGACACTTTTTCAGGGCTAGTCTCCAGAACATTCGAGAACATGATGAAACTTTCTAGAATAGTAAATGACACATGAACAAAGCCTATAACACCAAAAATTAATCAAGGACTTGATCTTTATAACAAGAAAGTCTAATTCCCTCTCACAATAGTTGCAATAACATCTGTTAGGTCATGCATTCATTAACCAATCGTTTACAAGTAAAAACATGATAAGAGCCATAACTTAAATCTGTCATAAAACCATGCCTATAAATAACATAGAACTAGATAAATAACAGTGATATAACAACTATTAAAGCCACATAATAACAAGTATAATTACTCATGAATTACAAGGGGAAAGAGATCTTATCCATCATATGCAAAAGCCAACCAAGTTAGGGACTTCCACATATCACCCGACCATAGATTGAGATGAACCAAATATTTCTTTCAGTCAGTCATCCTCATGCCATATTCCAAGCATGAATGTGGGATATCATGGGATAAACCAATGCATAGACAACCAAGGGAATCAAGAGGATAAACCACCTCCACCCTCACAATACTGTGATCTCACCTAAATCGGTCCCGAGATCACAAAAACAAACTGAGCTTGGATGCATTATAATTCTTTCACTATACCTTCAGGAATTTTCATGTCTCCACCTATGAGTTGAGGGCTTCTCGTAGAAAACCATCTCCACCCCCAACCCTTGGGATTTTCTTGAGACACCTCGCTCGGATCCAAAACCTTTCGATAATCCAAAGCTCAACCAAGAATGAATCCCATCACACCATGGCTACCCAGAAATAGAAATTCAAGGTTGAAACCAATGTCAAACCAGAAAAAACCCATGCTAATGAAAACAAATGAACCAACTACACACATGCATGTACGATGAATTCCAAAACCGCTAGGAAATAATACATGCAACATGTTACCTACACGTATTCTCATTGAAGCTGCTTGATCTAACTTTCCCTTACTTGATCCTTGCTTTCCTTTTCTTTTTTGTCCTTCCTTTCCTTGCTTGCTTTCTTTTCTTCTCCTAGTGCTCTTCTCCTCTCTCAAACTAATTCCAAAACTCAACTAAAAAACAGATGAAAAAAATATATGAATTTATCCTCAGAAGCCTTTTTATCATTGAGGCCTCTAATTTTCTTCATTTTTCCTCTATTTTCCTTCAATTTCCACCTCACATGCAATCTGTGACTTTTCACCTTCCTTTTCTCCTAATTTCCTTTATTTTCATAAATAGAATTCGAATAATTCCTTTTTACTTTTCAAATCCTCTGCCATTTCCTTTGTCAATGTCCCTTAGCCATAATAAACAAAAAGGGATGCACACTAGGATGTTTTTCCCAACATTCAGCTTGGAATACATGTCCCTTGAACTTGGTCTTATTTTTCCTTTATTAACTTTATTACATGAAATTTTAACACGAGCCTGTTATAAACCCCTCCCCATTAGCGGAACATCATCCTCGATGTTCTATGACACCTATAAACCAACAAGCCATTGAAAACAAAACATACTACCTATGGATATTTATAATGCAACTTGTTGCAGTATTTATAATGACCACTGCTGAAAACATGACAAACACATCATTTATTGGAGCTTTATAACACTACTCATTACAATATTTACAATAACAACCACATATACTGATGCACATTTTCCTCAACCAACAAATAAGTATACTATCCATGAAGGTTTATAAATCCAACTCGATATAGTATTCACAATAAAATACACATACATACATATGCATGCTTTTTCTAACAAGAAAATAATAGGATACAATGCCTGCATTCACAATAAGGGAATCCAAAGGATCACACCTCTACCTTCAAAATTAGTACCAAGATTCATCTCCTTCCCAGGTGATGAGCCCTGGTATTGCACCAAGGATGTTGCAACTCCGAAGGCTTCTCAATTTAAATTATTAACTAAGGGTTCATACAAACTTAGAGGTGATAATGCTATATGCGCAACAAGTTGGGTTCTACTCATGTCACCCTCAGTCATTAGGTCAAATTAAGGTGTTCAAATACCACTGCTTCAACTAATTACAAAGCGGATTTCTTATGAAAGCATATCATGATTGCAAAGAGATGAACATGATTCTAAATACATAAATGAAAATGCCATTATTAAATGTAAATGCTAATTGAATTTGCATGAAAGGAAGAGACTAGTCTAGCTGCTGAAGTAAACTATACTACTCTAGTTGCACACTTAATCAAAACCACATCCTACTTGCACGAATCATTTATCTATTTTCAACTTTCTTAAAAATGAGGAATTCAATTTTCAACAAAACTATGAAAACAATGCTAAGCCTAATTGTACTTGTTGTCTTATGTTTGCAATGAGGAAAGGATGGGGCTAGAGTGGTAATAGAATATTCCTTGATAATGAAATCAAAGCTTGGCATCCATTGTTAAACTTCAAAGTGAAAGGGTCAAAGTTTGGAGCGAATATGGTTGAAGAAAGCAACGCTACAAGATTGTTATAGGTAATGCTACAGGAGGCCCTATTTCACTACAAGAGGCCCCATTTTTCTACAGGAGGGGATCCGAGAGAGTTTTGAGGACCAGAATGGTATCTTGACGGTGAAGGAAGATGGATGAAGGGTGTGGGAGTCCCTCATCCAAGCTTAGCACCCCTAAGAGGCATATCTTGCACCAAATTCTATGCCCACAATGTCCTTCATTTTCCCTGGAAGAGTGATGTCAGTGGAAGAGTTTGGAAGAACTTTGAAGTGTCTAAGAGAGATATGGAATGGTCTATATTGATGTGGAAGAGTGTGCCCACCCCTGCAAGTCAACAAAAATCCATGCGGACTAGTCAAACACATGCATCAAATGATCAATATCATAACAAAATAAATTAACATGGAAAAGTTGAGTTAAATTTTATTAAATTCTACTCTACCCTACAACACAACTCTAATTTCCAATTCAACTCTACTAACTTTTAAGTCTTAGAAACCAAGCATGTAGAAGGATTACAATCCAACACTTAGCAATTTCCAAGAAATCATAAACAAATATTTTTGGGTTATTGATGTAGATCTTCCAACCACTCTTCCCATAAGAGAGGTGATAGGAAAACCTACAACTACAAGTTTTGTGATAAAATTCATACTTAAATAAGAAAATAATTGCAATGAATCGAACAAGAAAAAGGAAATAATACAATAGAGGGACTAAAACCTCTAGGTTGGACCCAAACCCAAGGGTTTCAACCCTCAAAAATGAACTCAGGTGTAGGCCAACAATAAAATTCTCATTGATAGGAAATAAGAGTCACATACATCATATAAAAGATGAAAATGTCAGTATCAAGCATGAGGCTCTCAGTAGCTACTCCTATATTCAAAAAAAAAATTGAATGCTAATGAGCCTTTAGCCTTGTTTATTTATACAAAAAGTAGCTAAGGGAAACTCCCTTCAAAAGAGGAGTGATTCCCTCCAAAATATCGAGATTGGTGGATCTGGTTCCCTTGGATCTTCACATGCACTTCAGTTTTGTCGCTGCTAGTGAATTCACATTGTTGGGGAGGAATATTTTATCTCAAGCCGAGTTGGGGAGTTAATGTTGTGGCCAAGCCCCCTAGATTATCTATAGATGTCTCAAATCAGCCCCTGCATAGTAAATATCTCAAAAAATGTTTCTTTTACCTGCATATTAATCACATTAGGCCATGAAATACAACAAGAACCCTTTAGTCTTCCTACTAAGCATATTATGGTTAGAAAATGAAAATTAACATGAGAAAAGGAGAGTTTTAAGGGTTGTAGGATAGAACAATGAACCTCAAAATATAGATATTGATGGGACCCATCATCACCCCTCTGCTGAAGGTGTTGCTCACCATATGAGAAATTCATTCACTAACATGAAGTTCATTCATGGCCCTAGTGGCTTCGTTGACATCCCAAGGCATCTCATATGGTGTGCCTTCCTATGGATAGGTGCCTACATTTTCTTCTATGTCTATCCATTCATTTTGTTCTTCTACCTGGTTTCTTCTCTCCTGTAGGCCCAACATTAAGTGAGGACCTTCTTTGAGTCCTATCCACTTGATCTTGAACCTTTGCATGATTCTCTTGTATAGTGGGGTTCTCTCCAAGGAATTCCTTAGGATTTATGGAGAGTGATACTCTCTTGCAAACTATGAGGTAGGGCATGCCATCTTCTTTGGCAAGCTTGCAACTTTCTATCCCTAGTATCCTAAAGGTGTCCTCAAAATGGAGGATAGTTTTTCCTTGGGATGCCATATATTGAGGTGCCAATTTAGGATCCGTCGAGATGAGGTTGTGGTTACTAATGATAGCCTTGGGGCTCACTAATTTGTATCTGATGTATAAGGGCTCCTTATCCTCTTTTGCCATCACCTTCTTTACTTCTTCAGTTCTTTTTTCCTCATGGGTCAACCAAGAGGCTAATGCCATTAGTTGCATTTCCCCCAATCTTGAGTTGGGGTCCAAAAGTTCATGTCTGTGAGGATCATATTGTGCATGTAAAACTCAACCAATTTTTCTCTATCCTCAACACTTGCCTTTTTGCAAAAGTCAATGAACTTTCTATAGTCTTGAAAAGGTATAGAGCCATACTATGCTAATGTCTTTATCTGGAACTGTAGCCATTGCTCCTTAAGGAATATGGCATAGGATTTGGATGGTTTCCTACATTGTATGGCTTCCATGGATAAACTTGCCATAGTATCAAGTTGTACCGCTTTGTCTTGCAACTGCTCTCTTAGCCTTTTGTTTTTTGTCTATAGTTGTTCCCTCATGAATGACTCCCTTAGCCTTATGTTATTTAATTCCTGGCTCATTTCATTCACTTTATCCTCCATGAGGTCAAGATATTCTACCTTATTAGACTTTGAAAATTTTCATCCACCTATGAGTCATTCCTCTTTCCCTTTCCAACTCAAATAAGAGTGGTATAGAAAATTTCTTAGGTATAATCCTAACTCCTTCAACAAATTTGTAGTAGGATTCAAGGTTAGGTTGTTGGAATTCTTGGGGACCTTCTTCTTTTCCTTTTGATGTGGATTCCTCCTCCTGTATCATCTCCTGTTGCTCTTATAATAGCCCCTGTTTCTCCTATAGCAGTCCCTCTTTCTCTCGTAACTTATTTGTTTTCTCCTATAGTTCCTCTTTTTTTCTTGTAATAGGGCATCTTATTCTTTGAGCCTCTTAGATGTGATTTCTCTAGTGGTGGGCCTCCCTATGGGTGGCACAAGTTGTCTACTCTTATATTTGGGAGAGGTAACTTCTCCAATCTTCCCTTCACTAGGTTCCACTTCTTCCCTTTTGCTTGTTGATTCCTCAATGGTGATAGGGACCTTTGATGGAGGCTAAGGCTTCCCTTGCCTTATATTAGTGCTCTTCCTTGTTTTAAAGTACAAGGGGCATTTCCATGGCTACCTCCTTTTGGGCTTGAATGGTGTGCCAAGTGTGGCCAATGTGGAAGCCACCTCTTGCTCTGTGTTTCCTAGTGAAAGGCTCATTTGTTTCCCTTGTCTTTCTGTCCCTTGAGGTTTGGAGGGAACCTAAGGGTTCTCTTCCTCTAATTTTTGTTAAACTATCATATTACATAATTTTTTTCTAAGTTTTTATCATTTTGTTATTACCCTAAAATTCTTGTTTCTAACCTTTGGAAAGTTTGCCTTTTTTCTAGTCATAGTCTTATAGGATTAGAGTCTCAATAATGTCATTCTCATTTACAAACCCTTCTTCTAGTCATGGTGTTAAAGGGTCTATAGGTCATTCCATGCTTTAAGGGTTAGGTCATAAGGTTAGAAGTCTTTTAAGGTCATATCTCTTTTCCAAATAAAGTTTGACAACCTCATTCCATGTTCTAGAATCCTTACCAGGTGTTTAGAAGTCATATTTCACATCATTTTGGAGAAATTGTGAAACTAGCTACGAAATCACTAAACTAGGAGTTTTCGTAGTGTGCTATGGAACCCCTGAAAAAGCCTGTTTCAACATAAAAAATTCTGCTTTCTCGGCTTACTAGTCAACTTCCATAAGGGGTCCTGAGCAGCTGAGAAATCAATTTTGAAAACTGAAAGATATTTTTCTTCCTAACATTCCAAAATACAAAAACCTCTTTTAGTTTCTTCAAATTCATTCTGAGGTGGGAGGAATTTATGGTTAAACTTGCACTACGAAACTGCTGAAAGTCAATCTTTGTCTTCTGGTTTTAGTAGTTTTTTTCAATATCAGTTTCTGGTCACAGGAAAAAGTATTTTAGAATTCTGAAGGAGGTTTCTCTTCATTAACGCTCCAGCTACAATAAGCTATCTCACTTTATTCCCAAGTGTTTTCAGTTGGGAGATACTAAGCTTTCATTGAGACTCTAATTTCAGAGAACGGATTTTTCCTGTTTGAAACGTGTTTTTCAAGGACAAATTCTGGATAGCTGGAGAAGTGTTTAAAAAAACAAGAGAGGTTTTTGTTCTAGACAACATGAAATACAAAAACCTCCTTCGGTTTTGTAAAATGTGTCATGGATGACGAGATAAAGGCTTTGTCCCACGTGCCAACTTTCAAGGATCCTAAACCTAAAAACAGGGAAATATGTTCCCTAATTTCTAGGGCTTGTCATCAGTAGGCAGGTGACAACGTGGGAGGCTTCATCAAATTCGAATTCATGGGGTTGCAGTTGTCAAAGAATGCATTTAATGTTTAGTTGAGGTGGTTTAGTCATAATAAGGAGTTACACTCCTAGTTGTATTAGGTCTCTAGGACTGCTAGTTAGCTGTCAAATGCATTTAAAGGTTTGTTTTATGGTTAGAATAGGTGTCACTGATGGCAAATTCGAATTCCCCTCATGCTGGAGGAGGAATCTAGTTCATGTAATGAACTCTATATATCGGAGAATATGTAATGCACAAAATGTTGGAATTTTTTGTAAAGAACTTTCATATGGTGCTTTTGTGTAAGACTCTGTTTTAAGAAATACAATATTTGGCTTTGCTTCTCAGGATTCAGAAGGAATTCAATGTTCGAAATTTCTTATGGTTGTCCTCTCTTCATTACTTACAGTGGTATGAATGTATGATTACTTAAAATTCATTGGTTATGCTCTAACTTCCTTCATACATTTGTAGGCCGTGTTTTCCTTTATGCTACTGATGTTCTCTCCATATGTTGAATTCTAGATGCCCTGACTTCCATGTAAAGCTAATATTATTGTCATACTGAAGCATTTATTGACTCCATAAGCCCAATGGATATTTACTAATTGTGTTCAACCATTCATATTTCCTCACTTATTTCATAGAGTTAGCCATCTAATTCATTATCAAAATCTTTAACCTAGTGAGAGAGCCCTCTCAGGCTGAGGAGGCTAAGCCTCAGCCAAAAGTTGGTTTGAAATAGTTACTCAAAGTCTTCATGATCAGCAGCCTATCAGGGGTGGATTTTTGTGATAACATTTTGGTGCGTCTGCCGGGAGCCTGAAGTCTATTCATTCCCGAAATTAAGAGGCTGAACTTCTAAAGGTAGCAGGAGCCCAGACATCTTTTTGAGGCTGCAAAACTACCTTGTCGACTCCACACATCGAATAACAAATTGGAAGGTGACTCCACTACTAGAATATCAGTAGCTTGATGAAGTTTCAAGATGAGTTCCACTGCAACTATGAATGCCAGGTATGCTCCTATGAATCAGTCTCATATCCCTGGTTTTCCAAATCCTATGCCAAAGGTTGATTGGTTAG
>APFE030177076.1:23541-41569 GCA_000404065.3 Pinus taeda
CACTTTAGAAGGAAAAGCATGGTCTTGGTATAAAAGCTTGGAAAATGGTTCATTATATTCTCTTGCTGATTTCCATGATGTATTCTATGACATGTATAAAGAGTGTCATCCCTCCTTATTGCTAGTCAAAGATTGTTGTAAACATTCTACGAGTTTTATTCAGTATTTGGAGGATTTTTATGAGGATGATGAATTCATGGATGAAGAAATTTTAGAGGCTCTTCATAACAATACATTTCAACACCAAGAAGAAGGTATAACATCCCATAAAATGCAGCATGAAGATCAACAAGGGTTTACTTAGGAAAATCATATTATGTCCTCCGAGATTGATGTAGAGATGCAACAGACTTGTCAGTCTTCGGATCATAATGAAAATGAAAATGATTACAAACACCAAGAAGAAATACTGGAAGAAATTTTTTATGACCCTCAGGCAGAGGAAAAGGTTGTTCATTTTTGTAATTCCTTGCAGCAACTTGCATCAAAGAATGATCTTTATAATGAAGAAAATTACATTGTTTGTGGGCATCATTCAGAAAGGCAGTTGGATAGCATATCAAATAAATTTTGTGGCTGAGGATCAGTTGTTTGAAGATATAGAATGTTATGAGAATCATCAAAATAACCATGTGTTTTTTGACCCTATAGCTGACTACATGGAAAAGATTTACTGTTCAGGCTTCTAGTTATATTTTCATCTTGAAGAACAGTTACACCTCATGCTGCCTTGGGTATTTCAGTCTCTGGTTTATTTTTGCTTCAAGCACAATCAAGAGATTCAAGTGTCAGATCATATCGATGATTGGCTTAATTGGAATTTTCATATTCCTTGAGCTACAAGTGGAGATTGCAGCTGATAGGGTAGGTAGGAATGTGCAAATAAGCTCAGGGTAGGTTGACTGAACATCTGTTTCAGTAGGTGCAGTTTGAATTCTTCTCTCAGAAATCATTAAAGGCTTGAGGAGCAGATTGGGCAGAAGTTCAGAGTTTTATCCTAGAGGATGGATAGTGGCACTTAACTACAAGTTCTTAGTATACCACAAGGGCACACTATCCCTAGTGGAGCCACTGTTATCACCCTAAAATTCTTGTTTCTAACCTTTGGAAAGTTTGCCTTGTTTCTAGTCATAGTATTATAGGATTAGAGTCTCAATAATTTCATTCTCATTTACAAACCCTTCTTCTAGTCATGGTGTTAAAGGGTCTATAGGTCATTCCATGCTTTAAGGGTTAGGTCATAAGGTTAGAAGTCTTTTAAGGTCATATCTCTTTTCCAAATAAAGTTTGACAGCCTCATTCCATGTTCTATAAGCCTTACCAGGTGTTTAGAAGTCATATCTCACATCATTTTGGAGAAATTGTGAAACTAGCTACGAAATCACTAAACTAGGAGTTTTTGTAGCGCGCTACGAAACCCCTGAAAAAGCCTGTTTCAGCATAAAAAACTCTGCTTTCAAATTCGTTCTGAGGTGGGAGGAATTTATGGTTAAACTTGCGCTACGAAACTACTGAAAGTCAAGCTTTGTCTTCTGGTTTTAGTAGTCTTTTTCAAGATCAGTTTATGGTCACAGGAAAAAGTATTTTGGAATTCCGAAGGAGGTTTCTCTTCATTAACTCTCCAGATACAATAACCTATCTCACTTTATTCCTAAGTGTTTTCAGTTGGGAGATACTAAGCTTTCATTGAGACCCTAATTTCAGAGAACGAATTTTTCCTGTTTGACATGTGTTTTTCAAGGACAAATGCTGGACAGCTGGAGAAGTGTTTAAAAAAAAAAAGAGAGGTTTTTGTTCTAGACATCATGAAATACAAAAACCTCCTTTAGTTTCATAAAAAATGTCATGGATGAGGAGATAAAGGCTATGTCCCACGTGCCAACTTTCAAGGATCCTAAACCCAAAAACAGGGAAACATGTTCCCTAATTTCTAGGGTTTGTCATCAACAGGCAGGTGACAACGTGGGAGGCTTCATCAACTTCGAATTCACGAGGTTGCAGTTGTCAAAGAATGCATTTAATGTTTAGTTGAGGTGGTTTAGTCATAATAAGGAGTTACACTCCTAGTTGTATTAGGTCTCTAGGACTGTTAGTTAGCTGTCAAATGCATTTAAAGGTTTGTTTTATGGTTAGAATAGGTGTAACTGATGGAAAATTCGAATTCCCCTCATGCTAGAGGAGGAATCTAAGTCATGTAATGAACTCTATATATTGGAGAAGATGTAATGCACAAAGGGTTGGAATTTTTTGTAAAGAACTTTCATATGGTGCTTTCGTGTAAGACTCTGTTTTAAGGAATATAATATTTGGCTTTCTCAGGATTCATAAGGAATTCAATGTTCAAAATGTCCTATGGTTCTCCTCTTCTCATTACTTATAGTGGTATGAATGTATGATTACTTAGAATTCATTGGTTATGCTCTAACTTCTTTCATACATTTGTAGACTGTGTTTTCCTTTATGCTACTGATGTTCTCTCCATATGTTGAATTCTGGATGCCCTGACTTCCATGTAAAGCTAATATTATTGTCATACTGAAGCATTTCTTGACTCCATAAGCCCAATGGATATTTACTAATTGTGTTCAACCATTCATATTTCCTCACTTATTTCATAGAGTTAACCATCTAATTCATTATCAAAATCTTTAACCTAGTGAGAGGGCCCTCTCAGGTTGAGGAGGCTAAGCCTCAGCCAAAACTTGGTTTGAAATAGTTACTCAAAGTCTTCCTGATCAGCAGCCTATCAGGGGTGGATTTTTGTGATAACACATTCATCATTCTTAAAATTTATATCCTTGTAGTTTTTTTTTTTTTTCCATTCAATCTTCATCTTACCATGGTTCATAACCATTAGCTTTCTCTACCTCATGCACCTTTTTTATACAATCATCTTTTAAAGCTTTATAACAATTGAATTTGTTTGCTTTTTCTCCACATTATTGTCATTTTTAATTTTTACACAATCTTTTTAAAGTTTTTGAGAGATTCTTCAGCGTAAATCACATAAGAATTCATTTGTCGACGCGTTTCGAACCAACCAGTGTGGTTCATCGGCAGGACAAGTTGAAGAAACAAATCCAACTTAGCATGTTAAATAGTCTGAGCAGAGACTCCAACGGCTAAATTAACGGCTAATTTTGACCAAAGGACCCAGGTCAAATTTTAAATTTATTATTTAATATTATTATTATTAGAATAAGTAAATTATTATTTATTTTATCTAATTTATGGAAAAAAGGTTAATCATTGAAAATTTTAAAGTTTTATAATCATTGAAGTTGTCTACCTCCTCTCCACATTATGGTCATTTTTAATTTTTCTAAACATTGTAATCATCTATTTTTAAGGAAAAGATTTATAATCATTGAAGTTATATGCATTCTCTTCAAATTATTGTCATTTTTAATTTTTATTCAATTTTTTTAAAGCTTTATAATCATTGAAGTTGTGTAGCTTCTCTCCACATTATGGTCATTTTTAATTTTTCCAAACATTGTAATGGTCTATTTTCTCTCTAAAATTATTTTGAGAGTTGGTTTTTTCATAGCAAAGGTGATAACTTATTAATCAAATTATTTTGTATATAACTTTTTCATTTGGAATTAACCATATACATACTTGTTCTATGTTCTATCACAATGAGTTCTAAGCATTTTGATATTGATGTATATTCAATCATTTTTTTAGTGTTTTCTAGATTATTCTGAACACATGATTATGGTTGTCTCACTTGATCTCAACTACTTAGGTATTCCTTTAGCTTAATCTTTTTTTGTTGGCTAACTCACAGGGGATTTGAACCAGTGACATTTTTGCAAAGAATGACTTAACAATACCCTCATTAACTCTTAATCCAAAGCCAAGTAAACTCCTTAGCTTAACCTTGTTTTATGTTTGTTTTTATTACTTTTCCATCTAATTATCACTCAATATTACTAGAACATAACCTATTTTTAAGTAAAAATCATACATGTCACTTATATAACCCATATTTCCCAAACAAAAATTAGAGGAAAACTTTGTCTAATAATTAATCTAATATTTACATATATATAACTTTGCTAAATTAACACTAATATTATTTCACCGTACAACTTTACTTAACACCAACTTTAACAATTCTTTCTCTCCACTACATTATACTCTATCTCCTTCAAACGTCCATCCATTTAAGGATTTTGTCGACCAACAGAGCACTTGCAATTTCATCCCAATAAATAATAAATAATAATAATAAATATAATATATATATATATATATTTGCATAGTTCATTTTCACTGTATATATATATTAATTTGCATAGTTCATTTTCACTGTTATGTTTTATTTCTTTGTAAATAGGATATATTAATTTTTCTTTTAACTGGTTAACTCAAACTTTCATACTGTGATATTGGGAATCTCTGTCTGCAACTCTTTCTTGGGTAACGTCTTTTCATTTAGTCAAGACTTTTGTCTCTTTTCGATTACGTCTCTTATTATTTATTTAGTGTAAGACTTTTGTGTAAATACCATGAGTGCTTAACCTTTTTGACAAGCAACACCAGCTCTACTAAGGGGGCGGTCACCAAACATGAAATCCTGTCGAGGGCCACCATGATTGTACTATCACAAGTGACATTTTATTAAAATATCACTAGGGAAAGGACTAGAGATTTCCACGTTTATATCATCGATTCCATGAATAAGAAATGTAAAAACAAATCATGGTTACAAAGTGACAAGCCTTATACTTTTCCATATGTACTCAATGTATGACTTCATAATGAAAATCAAAACAAAGTAATTCATGTAGATGAAAGGATATATCTGTATTCATATTATGTAAAAATACATCATTGTTACAAACTTACAAGCCTTATACTTTCCCATTTGTACTAAGTAATAATGAAAATTAAAATAAAGTAAAATACTCCATGTACAATGCTAAACTCCT
Source organism: Pinus taeda (assembly GCA_000404065.3). Lineage (NCBI taxonomy): Eukaryota > Viridiplantae > Streptophyta > Pinopsida > Pinales > Pinaceae > Pinus > Pinus taeda. The sequence continues at coordinate 28,482 of APFE030177076.1, forward strand.
CTCCTTTGATCTTTGGATCCATTCTTCCGTCGTGTATGGTGACATGGGTTAGGTTGTCATGGTCTCTCCTGAAAAGAGTGGGTTAGCTTGATGTGTTTTCAGCTTTGTCTAGTTCCATTTCTCTTAAACATGGGTTGCATTGGTTGTAATTTTCCAGTTTTTTATTTTAAGTTTGTTTTTGGATTTAATATATATATCTATTATATATATAAGAAATGATTAATAATTTAAATATGTATTAGGTTAATATATGAAAGGATTAATTTTTTTATTATAATAAGATGAGGAGATAGGATTAGATTTTAATTTTTTTTTAATTATGTAAACAGTAATATTATTGAATTTTCTTGAATATATTTATAATAATTTAGATTTTCTTTCCCTGCACTAAACTAAATACCCAAACTCCATGCAATTTTTATACCTTAGCACTATTACCCTTAAGGACTAGTAAGTTATTGGTTGGTTAAATGTCCAAACTCCATGCAATTTTTATACCTTAGCACAATTACCCTCATGGAATAGTAAGTTATTGGTTGGTTTCTTTATATTAGTTCTTATTATTCCTTTTATCTATGCTCATCATGAATAGAACTTGAAAATCCGAATTTAATTTTAGATAAGGAAGTATTAGTGGTCTCCACATTAAGAAATTGAGTGCTAATTTAACTAGGTTACAAGATTTGAATAGTTCAAATTTTGTATTTTCTAGATTTTTAACTTAAGGTTATCACCATGAACAATAATCAAACTTATATCAGTCCATGTTTTAATTTGAGATTGTATTTTGGATTTATATTACACTTTTCTCTAAGTTATAATTTATTTGATTGTGTTTTTCATTAAGAATATTCTATTTTTTTATTGACAAAAATTTCTAGTTCAAGAAAACTTGGGTTTACTCCCCATAATCAAGCCCCCACTCTTGATTCAATTCACCTTAGACAACATGCAAAAGAAAGCTGCAACATAAGTTATTGGAGGATTATCATTCACATTCCATTGTCAACCCAATCCCATGAAATTTAAGCATGGAGGTAAGTAATAAATAGATGATTTATGGATTTGATATAACGAAACACACAATGGATTATAAGTGACACATTAGACCTATTTCACTAATATTATCCCTTATAATATTCCTTTTCCAAGTTAACCACCATAAAAAGGTATACATATTTACTCATTAATCTAAATTCTAAACCTTTGTCTGTGTTTTGATAAGAAATCACATTGTATATTAAATATTGTTATAAAAAATACAAGATTTGTGAATCATAATGATATATTACAAGATACTCACCCTTAGGATTGACCTCCATTTGGACCATCATTTTAATTAAGAAGGATAGATTATAGAGTTGCATGGCTAATGGAACAACTTGCAATGTTACCTTTTACATCATGTTAAAAAATCAATACACAAATCATAAAATGAATTCCTCCATTAACCCATAATAATAAATAAGAATTTACTAAAATAATTCTAGGTGTATAGTGGAGAAAACTCTTGAAGAGTAAAAAACTCCACTCTTAATACTCTATATTATATTCACATAGTATGCTCTACATTAAAGAAAGAAGAAATATATTGTAGGTGAGACTAGATCACCTTTTAGAGAGTTTCCCTCGATACAAAAAATAGGCACCATACATGTAACTTATCTCAACCTAATCCAAAATCAATCTCGTACAACCCACATGTTTCTTACTTATTAGCATGCATATAATCAAAAGTAAATGAGTAGTACATACAAAATGTAGCACAAGTGGGAGTCACATTCCACACCTACTATGCACTATAATAAGTACATTTGAATCTTGCATCTAAATTCTTCTCTAATTAAGCTCTAATCATAACATCTTCATCTCATACATGTTAAGGACTACTTCCATGGAATTATAAAATTATCTCTACTTGCACATGTTGAGATTAAAACATCTTCAACAGCCTCCTCTATAAGAACGAGAATAAAACGATTACATTTTCCAAGGTATACACCTATCCTCACCATCATGCCTACTTTTCTTCTAAATTAGGAGTATAGTCAAACCTAATGAGACTCACATGGAAACCCTATAGGACAAGAAATTGAAAGGTCATATGTGCTAGGCTCTTGTAATCACATATTTTTCATGTCATGCAACATTAGTACATTCATCACGCTACACATAGAGTCACATTAGTACAAGAAAGTCATATGTTTTCACGAGCTTCTAACATTTGTACTTCCTCTTAATAACAATTCCATGTAGATAATCTTGTATAAAGCCAACTCCTTACAATCAACATTTTACAACACTAGTCTCATCAAGACAACTTTCTAATGACATCATCTCCATGTAGACAACCTTATGCATTAATAAATTGATGTTGTCATCCTTTAGCAATGCTTCCATGCAAACAACCATTGGCAACACCATTTCTATGTAGCTAACATTACACAACAACATTCTCTACCTATTTCTTTATAGTTTCCTTCATGCAAACAACTCAATTTGTTACTAATTATTGAACCTCAATTATATCTCTCTATAATAACACACTTTAATATAAGGGAAGAATAAAATGATGTGCACTTGCGATAATTCGATTTTTACACTTGGCATTGGAGCTCCATTCAACATATTCAAATTTCTCTTTGGGATTGTCACCTCATGCCACTTGCTTAATCACTTCTACATTGGGATTGACTCTAATGCCATTTGTCATTGTCATTCTTCATTGGGATTTGCTCCCAACTCTCTATATAATAGAGCCACAGGTTCTCATATTGTATCATGTAATACAAGCTATTGTGCTTGAGGAGACTCTGCGGGATTGTATTCACCACTTGCAATATAATGCAACAGTCTTTGGGGTAAAGCGTGATGGTGTTCTTCTCCTTGCATGTGTGGTAAATTCTTGATTGTTGTTATGCTTCTATTTATTTCCTCATGTCATTATTTCTTTCACGCTTGTTTGAAGTTATGTTAGAATGCAACTATCTCATATTAGCATAAGAATTAATTATTTGCTTTAGGAAAAGAAATCTTCTAGTGGATAATAGATGTATCTCTAGGAATTCTTTCCACAACACCTATTTAATTTCATGTTGATTTAATGATTTGTGGTGAAGTTTTGTAGATGAATCATTATTTGATCAAGCTTTTCAAGTGTGAGGGGAAATTCTCGGAGGAATCAACCCATTCTTGAAAAATATTCAAGGAGAACCCTCATGTTTTGAATTCCAAAGTCTCATCTATATCTTATTTGTTTCTTGCAGGGATTCTTTCAAGTTTCTTAAAGCTTTTATTTCTTGCATCAAAATATCAAACTTGGGAATTTTGTTTTTTTACGTATTGTACTTCATTTATCAATATCTAGCTATTTCAAAGAGCTAAGTCATGGTTAGTCAAAGATGAGAGCTTGCTCATACTCTTTGGCCTAGCCTCTTGTACATAATTTTTGTAACATACTTTGTTGTCATCTTGGTCTAACATTTGAGTTATTTTTGTATCCTTTTGAGCAAGATAGTTTCCATGCTTTGATTTGTAGACTTATTCATCTTGAAAGCATTTATAATATCTTGTGCTAACAATTTAGAGTTTCAATTTTCGGGTTTATTTTGGCTTTCCATTTGAAAGCATTTCACTTCATTTTAAGCAAAATACAATTTCATTTCTTAAATAGGAGATACTTGGAAGGCACTAGTTGTTTATGTATTTGATGCTTATCTTATGATGGTTATTTCTCATATCAATTTTTTGCTTATAAATCTTAAAGAGGTAATCTATTTAATTCTAACAATTCTCCTAGAAGCTCACATCCTTTTTAAATTAACTTTTCATTGGCAACCACCCCCCTTAGCTATCCTAGGAGATAGCTCAAATGGAGAGAGTCGGGATTAGTGTGACAACCCCTTCTCTGAGTTCCCTGCCACCAACCACACCTTGTGGGGTTGAAGGCTTTTCTCACTGACTTGTAGGTAGGTGTAGGCGGCAGGGTCAACATTTTTGGCGCCGTTGCTGGGGACAAGTCTTCTTGTACCTATAAAATACAACCAACTTTTGGTTTTTACATGTTGGATTTTAGAGTTAGATTCTTGTTCAAGTGGCAACTCCACTTATTTCATTTTCTGCAAGGATTTCTACTTGAAGCTTGCTTCTTGTAGATTTCTTACTAATCTTGGACATGAGCCTTTCTCTGGTATCCATTTTCTCTTCCAAGGTCAAGTGAGCATGACATCATGAATGATTTGTTCCCCCCTTGTACTTTTACTAACATTTCAATCTATCTGAATTTCATTATGGATGAATCCATTGAGGCTAATGAAGAGTCGCCTAGTTTTCTAGGTGACAATGCCATTAGTACTGAAACTCACCTTAGGAATTTCCACCTTTGTGTGAGCAACTGGTGCCATGATATTAACCATGAGGATGTTAAAATGAGGCTTTTCATCTTTTCATTAGATGGAAATGCAATGGATTGGTTCATAGAATTACTTGCTAATAGTTTTGATTCTCTAGAATCAATCATTGATGCCTTAGAATAAAAATATGGAGATGAAAGAAAGATCAAAGCGAAAGAAAATGAGATTGATAAGGATCTCATCAAGGGGTTGAATCAAATGATTAAGGATATGCAAATCAACCAAGTTTGACTCTTTAAGACCATGGAGGTAAACCATGCACAAGAAATAAAGTCCATGGAAGTCAATCATTCTAATTAGATGACCTCTTTTCAAAACAGGTTGCTCACCATGGAAGAAAAGCAAGTACAATTAATCAACACCATGGAAATGAATCATGCCAAGGAAATAAGTGTTATGAAGACTAATTAGGTCACTTTTCAGAATAGGTTGGATGAAATGGAAAGATTACAGGTACAAAAATTCCAAAATAGGTTAAATGAAAAATGGGAAAAGAACAAAGAAATAAATCATAAACCCCCTGATCCACTGAAGCAATCTTCATCTCATTATGAGGAGGTAATTTACTCCATTGAAAATGGCTAATTGATGGAGACTTGGATAGCAAGGAAACTGAGGAGAATCAGGTTTATACTTATGTAATTGATACATTACCCATGTTAGAGCATAAGCAGAATGGACAAAGGAATGTCAAAGAAGTCTTGGATACTTTGAATTTTCCATAAGGTCATGTTCAAAATTGGACAGAAAGGTCTACTTTGATCATCTCAACATCAACATCACAGTCTATTAAGAAGAAAAGAAAAAAACAGAAAGGATTTGGTAAATCTGATGGCCATGTACAACATAGTGTTGGGATTGATCAAAATCCTCAAATATATAGAATTGGACAGGGCACACCAGAAAGGTAGCCCATGGATCTTCCTGAAAGTAAGCAGGTTCTCAACATGAACTTCATTAAGGACATTTGATGCTATGAGGCATCTTTTTGTAACATATTTCTAACCTTATCCCTCGTCATTTTATTTCATGAATAAATTGTCATTTATTCTTTTAGAATAAATTTCCATTTCTTCATTTTATGTACTTGATGATATTTTTGAATGGATACTGTTGATATATGTCTTTTGCCCGTGGTTGCAGATTCCAGGTTCTTGCACACTATCACTTTGTATCTAGCATGTATCCCCATATGGACCCAAATGTTGACCACTAGAGTGGAACCATATGATTATATGAAGACTCCATGCCCAAGGATGATCCAGAGAAAACTTGTACTATCAAATATCATCAGTCAACAGAGTTTTTTTAACTCCACTTCTATCTTCTCATCATCTTTCTTGTACCCAGATTCCACACCCTACAGGGAATTGTAATAAGTGATACTGGTAATGATGAGTTTTGAGTCTGTAACAGGGCTAGGATGTTGGGACTCGATCAATAAACGAGTGCACCTTGGAGTGTTTTTTTAATTTGGTTAATTATCCCTTCTTTTTCAGAGGCAAATAATATTATGGGTTTCTCACTCATGGTTTACCCCAAAGCCGGGGCGGTGGTTTGAAGGTTGAACCCCTAACACATATTCGTGTCTAGATTCGATGTATATTACCATACTAGATCACACAAAAAAAATCATTGAATTTGGTTAGGTCTAGGTAGTCATTTTTTAATTTTTTAGATTTCCCGCAAGCCAAAAATTGCAAATAAAATTGTACTTGTAATGTAATAAGTGATGTCTAGAAAAGTTGTATGCGGTATGAGTAATGAAATTTACACCTCTCACCCTCAAATTTCTACTATGACACACTTTTATGGGTTAAAAATGTGTTTTGAACCCTCAAAGCTCACTTTTCCTAAGTTTAGTGAGAAATCTGGGAATTAATTAACCCATAAATTAAATAAATGGAGAAAAATAAATATCCACACATGCTGAATGTTGTGGAAATGAGGTGGAAAATTATGGGGGAGTTAAAGTGATGTCCCAAGGTGATGTGGACTCCTAAAATCAAGGAAAGGACATGTGCTCAAATAAAATCAAATTTCTAGCATTAAAGGAGAAAGTTTCTTACTTGGAAATTCGAATTTGTGAAATTAATGCACATTTGGGAGGATTTGGGAGAATATTTGGTGGAGATTTTTGTGGGAAATTATCCCCACATGGGTTACCACACATATACACTTGTGATTCTATCATAAAATTCGAATTTGGCACATAAGGGAAGAAGAAAATGATGTCCACCAGTGATAATTCAATTTTTACACTTCACATTGGAGCTCCATTCAACAAATTCGAATTTCTCTTTGGGATTGTCACCTCATGCCACTTGTTTAATCACTTCTACATTGGGATGGGCTTCAATGCCTTTTGTCATTGTCATTCTCCATTGGGATTTGCTCCCAACTCTCTATATAATAAAGCAATGGGTTCTCATATTGTATCATGTAATATGAGCTATTGTGCTTGAGGAGACTCTGCGGGATTGTACACTACTTACAATATAATACAACCGTCTTTGGGGTAAAGAGTGATGGTATTCTTCTCCTTGCATGTGTGATGAATTCTTGATTTGTTGTTATTCTTCTATTTATTTCCTCATGTCATTTTTTTCTTTCATGCTTGTTTCAAGTTATGTTAGTATGCAACTATCTCATATTAGTATAAGAATTAATTATTTGCTTTAGGAAAATAAATATTCTAGTGGATAATAGATGTATCTTTAGGAATTCTTTCCACTACACTTATTTAATTTCATGTCGATTTAATGATTTGTGGTGAAATTTTGTAGATGAATCATTATTTGATCAAGATTTTCAAGCGTGAGAGGAAATTATCAGAGGAATCAACCCATTCTTGAAAAATATTCAAGGATAACCTACATGTTTTGAATTCCAAAGTGTCATCTATATCTTATTTGTGTCTTGCAGGGATTCTTTCAAGTTTCTTAAAGTTTTTTTTTCTTGCATCAAAATATCAAACTTGTAAAAAATTATTTTTTACGTATTGTACTTCATTTATCAATATATGGCTATTTCAAATAGGAAAGTCATGGCTAGTCAAAGAGGAGAGCTTGCTCATACTCTTTGGCATAGCCTCTTGTAGATTATTTTTGTAACATACTTTGTTGTCATCTTGGTCTAACATTTGAGTTATTTTTGTATCCTTTTGAGCAAGATAGTTTCCTTGCTTTGATTTGTAGACTTATTCATGTTAAAAGCAATTATAATATCTTGTGCTAACAATTTAGTGTTTCACTTTTCAGGTTTATTTTGGCTTTCCATTTGAAAGAATTTCACTTCATTTTGAGAAAAATTCAATTTCATTTCTTAAAGAGAAAATACTTGGAAGGCACTGGTTGTTTATGTATTTTATGCTTATCTTATGATGGTTATTGCTCATATCATTTTTTTGCTTATAAATATTAAAGAGATAATCTATTTAACTCTAACAATTATCCTAGAAACTCACATCCTTTTAAAATTAACTTTTCAATAGGGACCACCCCCCTTAGCTAACCTAGGAGATAGCTCAAACGGAGAGAGTCAAGCTTAGTTCGACAAACCCTTCTCTGAGTTCCCTGCCACCAACCACACCTTGTGAGGTTGAAGGCTTTTCTCACTGACTTGTAGGTAGGTGTAGGTGGCAGGTTCAACATTATGTGATGAATTTTGGTGAATCCTATCAAGAGACATTGCAAGGTTTTGAGCCACTTACCACTGAAATAACACTCAAAATACACTTTCCCATGATGGATGTGCTAAATGGAGTCTCCTTCATCCAATCAACATGAATGTTTTTTTTATGCATTTCCTTTTAATTACACTGATATTAGTATCAATTTTTTGTTGCAATTGCATTGATAATAAAGTTGGTTATAAAGTCAAATTTTGTTTATTAGATAATGTGAGTCCTGAGATGATGGGCACCCCTAATCTATGGCTTGAGTAGCCATGATTTAGGGGCATTTAGGCTGCCAAAGTCACCCAGGGATTACACCCAACCTAGGCCACACCAACCCTTAGCATGGTTGGATTTTTTCCCACAAGGTTTCAAACGAGTGACCTTTTCACCACAGAGTGACTTAACAGAACACCCTGTCACCATATATTCCATGACTTATAAGCTTGGTTATAACATCATTGTTAAAATCAATTTTTTCTTTAAAAAAGACTTTTCCCCATTACTTTTGATTTGGATAATTTTGCATCCATTAGTGAAAATGGCATAAAAAATATGTCAAAAAGGTTTATCATAGATGATTTGTTTGAATGGAAATTTATTACATAAGTAATAATAGGAAATTATAAGTTTCATAAGTGGTATTCCTTGAATTCCATATGTGTAATTTGATATCCTTGATTTTTTTATTATTTATTTACAGTTTGTATGTAACTTTTAATATTATTTTTAATAGTTATATTTTTTTTTATTAATACTTCAATTAACTTAAATTTTTAGCATTAAAAGTTAGAAGTGGGATCCTCAATTTAGGAGGTTTAGTAATATAATCAAACCCATGGTTTTCACATAATGGAATTATAAATCGAGGTGTCTTTTATATTCCAATATACTTTAGTTGTTTTCAACTATCAAATTTTATGTGAAAGAGAGTAATTAATAATAAATTTTGAAAATGTATTTTTGATTGTGTGTAGGGGACTCGATCCTTTTGTTTAAAAAAATGAACATCTTATAGAATAATAATACCTTTTTGAATAGTCAGTGGCTATATACACCAACAGTCTTAAGCTAGAGGCTTGCTATAATCAATGATGATCAACGAGCATAGGAGTGAGTGATAAAATTCAAACAAATTTAAAAATAAAAGAAAATTATCCTTAACTTGTTACAAGTAATTGATTAGTAGGTAGTTGCAAATTAGTGGGATAGAGATTATGTTTGGTTATTGGTTAGTCAATAAGGGCTTAGTGGGATATGATTTAGGAGTGTTAGTGGGTTAGAGTGATCTATGCATTGTCATGGATATTCCACTATAATATTTTATCACATCAGACCTTACAAGTTTATGCAAACTCTTTATTATATTGTGTTTCCTTGAGATTAAAATTTAATTTAATATATTTGTACTTAGAATATTGAAACAATATGATTATGAAAGAAGATAAGCTAAATCAAATACCACACCATCAACATAAGGGACACAATATATGCCTTGGGAACCACACTATTGGAAAACCTAGTTAGAAGGTGAGGACTATGCCTCACTTTTTTCTTCTTAGATATGTGTGAATATGATCTAGGATGGGTCTTGTTGAGTCTAGTTGATTTTTTCTATGTAATTTTTGAAGACCAAGATGGTCCCAGATAGCAACAATTCTCGACATCCTAAAAATGTTTCAGTCACAGATACTTGTGAGATCAACGCCAAGACGAAGAGCTCATGGCACTGATTCAGATAGTATATCCAGTGTTGGAAATAATACCGAGAGGGGGGACTAAATCATTATTAGCAAATCAATAATTTTTCATTTCCATAATAAGATTCATATATGCTACTTCAGTCAAGGGAACTCACGTGTAGATGCAACTGTGTTTAGAGCAACTAGCGTATATCCAACAAATGTATGATTCAGTTAATTCATCATATATTGATCTTTAATCAGTGCATCAGAACCATATAAACAATAACCATGTGTAGTAAAAACAAAACAGATCATCACACACAAGAAACACACATGAACACCAAGATATAAGGTGGAAACCCAATGTGGGTGAAAACCACATGTTGTAATCGTCTCTGTCTTCTTTTAATAATAAGAGAATTCTATTTATAATTTTTGTACTAGTGCAGTCTTATACCAATATGCATGCTTCTACCTGTAGAAGGCTACAACTTTCTCTCGTTCTCCATCTTCTACTAAAAGGGAGCTACAACCCCCTAGCTCTTGTACTAGCTGATATGTTTACTAGTACGTAGGTGCAAACCTACAGAAGGATACAACCTTATCTTTTCTTCCAGGGACCACATTTCATAAATTTTCAGACTGAATCCATCAACAACATAATTCAATCATCAAAAACATCTATATCAACCAATATCCTCTTGAACCAACCACAACCGAATCAATCAATCACTCTAATCATTCAGAATGTTGTCACTAGAATACAGTAACCTGAATCCAAGCAATAACTCAGAGCACTGCAATAGAAAACAGAAGAAACTAAAACATATTTTATAAGGTATATGCTACTTCCATGTGTTGAACCTACGTGCATAAACACTTTCCTCAAAGCAAACCAACGTACAGATCTGAAAATAAAATTTACGATGTATACGTTGTTTTGATATGCATAACCAGCCTGTATACACTACTTTTCTAAAGTGAACCTGCGTACAGATCTGTAAAAGATGATTTAAACATAACAATAGTTCTAAACTTCAATCATACCCATATCAACATATCTACAGACTAAAACATGCGCTAGTTATTCAGATACATGATCAAACCACATAAAGATAATTTAGTCCAAACCTTAAGATCCTGATACATCATTAGATCTTATCCTTCATCAAGCGCTAAGGTTCTTCCTTGGTTCATATCAAGCACGACACCATAAGCCAATAACCTACATAATAGATCTCACACTATATCAGATATTCGATACTTGCACACCTTGGCCTAATGATCTTCTCCTCCTTTTATAGTTTTAGGCCTTTCTCAATACCATGGACCAAATACTCTTAGGACCAATACCATGGATCAAAATACCATGGACCAAATATTTCGAACCAAACATTTTAGTTTTCCAAGGTATACGCACTTTTCCTTTTGTGAAAGTGCATGTGTATGTATACGTGACTTGTATACAGTGAACCCACGTGTATACGCGGCTTGGTCAATGGTGAACCTGTGCATACTTCTCTTTCTTCATTCTCTGTAGTCTGATCTGTAACTCTGTGCTGTTAACATGCAGTACTGTGATCTGTCATCTGAGTGAGTTGCTTTTTGAACTGATTCCTTGAAGCTGCCCTGCATTTCATCACACACTCATGTCATGCATTTTGTCACATCTGATATCTCTTATGTAGGTTCATCTAGTTACCATATACAAGTGAGTTGTTCTGCTACAAGTGGGTTGCCATCAAGTACAATACATACATCATAATGCCAACAATCTCCCCCTTTGGACTTGATGGCAATAACCACACCAAGTCACTCTCCCCCTTTGACATCAAGGGAAAAGGGTCATGCTCCCCCTAAGTGCATGCTGAATTCTCTGATATGTTGAAGTGCTGATTGAGCTCTCATGATTGAGTCAATGCTCCCCCTGAGCATAAGCAAAGTCTGCAAAAATATGTTCTTAGAAGAAGAACGTGACTCTATACACATCACAAATGACCTTCCTATCACCAATGACTCATACATGCATCCATCTCCCAACCAAGTGGGGATATACCAAATTTGACTCATCCACCCAACCAAGTGGGGATATATCAATTGTTTATACAAGTCAAAAACAAGAAACATTACATCATTCATCCCATGCATAGTGGGGTTACAAATTAGGTCTTTTCATGATCGTTACATTGAAAGATATACATGACATATATAACAGAGACCAAGTGTCTTAAACAAGACCATGATAGTCATCAGCAACTATCATCAGTAGCATTTGTCAACAACATCTAGATTAGCAACCTACATATGTCCATCAATAGTTCCCAAAATATCATCAACCATGTTCTCCCCTTGAACCTGTTCCACCTGTTCTCTGTCAGATCTTATCATTGCACATTTCAGTTAGAGATATCAAAGCATCATCATCAATCATATATACATCAAGTGATCAAAAACACTATGAGGACCAATATATCAGCAGATTGAAATCATCATTAAATAGAGCAGATAATTGAGAAAACCATAGTAGACCCCCTTTTTCCTGAATCTAGCCCACTGTTTTTCTTCAAACCAACATATACACAACTGTGTTCACAGAAACTTGCGCATGTACGCGTTTACACTTCAAGAAACTTGCGTACAACCACCTTTCCCTGAAAAATATGATTTAACAGTAGGATGACGCAAAAAATACTCCCATATTTTCTCTAAGATATTCAAATGTCTCTTTGGGCAGTGGTTTAGTGAATATATCAACAACCTGTTCTTTGGAGGGAACATACTCCAATTTGACCTTTTGTTCAAGCACTTGTTCATGTAGGAAATGATATTTGATGGGTATGTACTTGGCCTTGGAGTGCATGAATGGATTCTTTGAAATACTGATGGCACTTGTATTATCACATAGAATGGAGATGGGTGGAGTATATGTGATCTGAATATGTTTCAAGGTTTGCATCATCCAAAGTAATTGTGTGCAACAAGATGCAACAACCACATATTTTGCTTCAGCTGTAGATAATGCAATTGAGCTTTGTTTCTTGCTGAACCAAGACACCAACCTGGAACCCATATATAATGCATCACCACTAGTGTTTTTTCTGTAATAAACACTCCCTGCCCAATCTGCATATGTATATGCATGAAGTGTAAGATCAGTATCTTTAGGATACCATAAGTCAAAGTTCTGTGTTCGTTGAAGATATTTGAAGATCCTTTTCACTGCCTGAAGGTGAGATTCCTTTGGATTTGCTTGGAATATTCCCACTATTCCCACTGCATGCATGATGTCTGGTCAGGTACCTATTAGATAAAGTA